>KZ808757.1:12528-30886 GCA_000696205.2 Oncopeltus fasciatus
ATATATAACAAAAACAATATTAATAGCCTCTTTAAATGCTTATTAAATGATAAATTTAATATTAACACATTAATAATTGTAATATTTATTAAAAATATAAGTCTGTATAGGTTAGGTGGAAAAGTAGGTTTAAGAGAAGGCGAATAACGAGAGAAGATGAATTTAAGTAAAAGGTAAAAGAGGATGGAGATGAGCCACAACTGGGTGGGCTGGTTAAGTAATTATTTTAATTATTTAATTAAAAGTCAATTTAATTATAATAAAACCTATTTAATTGGGCTATACCAATTATTTTTAAAATCGATAGGCTCGACAGGATTTGAACTTATTGCTATTTTAAGATTTTAACATTTTATTCATCTCCATATTGTCGTCTGATCTTGCTCATATTTAATTATCTACCTTGCAAGGACATGGGAAATAATATACCATTAATCACGAAACCAGTTTATTACTTTCGGATTTAAAGTCTTTATAAATTTTCTGCTGAGGTCTATCTATAAATCAAATAAGTTAACAAGCATATTCCAAATACACTTCCTTCGAATCTTGCTCTCCGCAATACAAACTATCTCTTTACAACATAACCGATGGAGATAAGACCATGATACGAACTATAGAGATCTCATAAATCTAAGAGGACAAGAAATGTATAGGTCCATTTGTTGGTTTAAATCGTATATTTTAATAACATATCCAGATGTAGTTGTTTGAGATTAGAGCAATTTTAAACATTTGACCATCAATTAATCCCCTTATAGGTCGATGAATTAAGCTCATATGAAACTTAGAACATTATATGAATTGATCAATTGAACTAAATACCAAATTTAATTTAGCTATTCTTGAGAAATTACTTGTATATACGACAAACAGATATTTTTATATTGGAATTTTCGGATTCTGCATGACTAGAAACATAAACAAGAAAGTTGTTCCAAGTCCTCTCTCGCCTTCACGATAGCTCTGAAGATACCTTACAATGTAAGCCAAGACGTGTTTTAAAATGGTATATTTTTTAATCAACCTTGACCGAACCCCAACAAATTCTCTACTAATACAACAACAAATTTTCCAGTTTTGCAGGGCCAGACCAACTCTCATCACAAGAGCTTCCAGGATTTATTTTATTATTCTCTTATTATTTGTATCTTTCCTTTTTAATTTTGTCATGTATAGAATTCATACAGCCCCATGTGTATGTGTGTTGAAACACTGTCTGTGATAAACAGTTTTCAAAGGATCGAAGAAAAATATTGTAGGTTTGAGGCTGCTGATCCCGGCAATCATGTTGTAAAATATGTTAAACGTGCGCACAACAATGACTCTACAGTAGCCAAAAAACGTGCTCCAATGCGAATTTCATGGGACTTTGAATTTAGTCTGAAAATACATTACTTTAGAGGTTGTTTACAAGTTCTTCACACAAAGATTTTGTGGAAAATCTCCTTAAGAAAATTAAGTAAAATAAGTAACACAAACGAAAATTCATGTTTACTTGTTAACTAAATGGAAGGTTCTTCAAACAATCCCGTACATTTTGAATTCAAAATTCGTACAAATAGATTGCCAGAGATAGTCGGATTTCGGTCTTCAAAAATATAGATATAATAAAAGCTTGCCCTGAGTCAAGGATGTTTAAAATGGGACCATTACCCTAAGTGGTTGAAAGGGAGGCAATATAAAGTATATGTAGAAAATGTATCCCACCTTTTCTTGATTACTATATCTATGTGTGTGGTGTGTGTGTGTATATATGTGTATATATNCCTCGTATAATTAAATTTCAGATAAACAAACATGAATACGACTGAGATTTAGTGCATTCGTAAACTTGCATTTTTGAATGTCTCAGCCCTTCGAAGTGACATTTTTATTTTTTTTTTTAACCAAGAAATCGAGAAGTAAATTTTGATAAGATGCTTGTATCAAGTTCTGATTATCTTACGTCATTTGGTCAATTGAGATAAGTTAATAATCTGTTAATTAGTGAATATAGAATGAGTAGAGAAGCTTATAATCAAGAATAACACACACAAAGATTTGTGTATATGTGTGTGTGTGTGTGTGTGTGTGTGTGAGTGTGCATATATTTTTTTTTTCTTTTTTAGTGCATTTATTTTCATCGTAGTCGAAATCACACTTTCATCTTTATATCAGGTGACGTCAAATTCCTCTACTGATAAATCACCATAGGTTAGATAATACTTTCATTTTTATAACTAAAGGTTGCTATAATATCATAATTACTTCATTGTTCTATTACATATTTAATCCAATTTCCTTAAGATTTGAAGGGTTGGCCTGAAAGTACACGCACGGGAAGCTTTTAATGGGGTAAATGCAAAAGACAGACATGGAAGTTCAAGAAAACTCTTGAGGGAGGGAATGTAACCTGTGGAAGACCTCTTCGTCAAATCGATGAGTCACTGACTCCCAAACTAGGGCTCTCATCGATAACTAATTCTGCCAGATTTCCTCTCACGGTAACATCTGGAAGTAGCTTCGAATGAGGTAGGTAATGTCTTCTAATCAGGTCTCGGTGTTCCACTTACAGCCACACTCACCCCTACGAACACACACACATTTAATTATGGAGCGAACGACTTTAAATAGGAAGAGTTAAATGACTTGAATATTCGAGTTTCGGGCTGATCCTCAGAGTTCAATGTCATTTGTCCGTGGTTTCAACAGAGTTCCTATGATGCTAGTTTTCTGGTAACAGGTGTGAATTTATACCAAATAACCTATGGGTATAAGTGTATAAAGACGTTTCCTACCAAGCGTAAAACCAAATGGAGTAAATCAGAAACAGGATTACATACTATGTTGGGAAAGAAAGAAAAACAAGATATATATACGTACGATATGTTGTATGCATACTTTTATTCTCGAGATACATAATATAAGGAACAGATAATGTCAATTTTTTTTTCTTATACAACTTTTGAGTAAAAAAAAAACAGTTGATCAAAAACTACAGTGTAAATTTTTCATTCTTCTTTTCTTCAGCTCTGTGAGTGTGCCTTTGAACTTTATATTGACTGTAAAGGATTATAAATCGTTAATAAGGTATGCAGGGCCTTTGATGGCTATAATAGGCATCTTGTTCATAAAATCTTTAAAAAAAACAACATAGAGGGGATGAAATAGTAACAGTAAAGACAAGAGATGAAAAGGTAGACGAAGGATAGAAGGTAGGCAAAATATGTTGTTGTACAAACGGAATGAGAACAGAAGGAAGAGCAGGAATATGGACAACTAAGGTGGAGGTAGAGGGAGGAATAGCATTGGAAGATACAGCCCTCCAAGCAAAAGTTCAGAAAACTCTGTGAAATGTCAAGATGAAAGAGTTGGAGAAAGAAAAAAAGAAATTTATTCGATGGCCTTAATATGGGACGATTGGGACATAGGATGTATCAAAATTAGTACAAGGAGTTAGGAAGAATTGGGCAAAAGATATAAATGAGGATTAGATGTTATTGAAAGTACACATAATTCGAGAGTAACGAGAAAGCAGATAAATTTCTAAAAAAACGTATCGCTAACGAGTTTCGTGTGGCCGGATTCATTTTTGACGATGTCTGAAGTTAGATTATAAATAGGATAAAGAGCGGAAAGAGAAAAAAAGAATGGAAAACAAGTAAAAACGAAATTTACTTATATTTAATAGTTGAAAAGTAAACTGTTTCTAAGATGATTCTTCCAAATCTGAATTAAGGGCAATAAATACAGTAAATACATAGATGGGTTTTTACCCACAGTGATCGTGAAGTAGGAAACCAACCGGTCTTCCTGATTTAAGCAAACTGTATTTAAAATAAATGGTAACCCGGCTTTAAGTTGGTTTCAGTGTATGATTATTGTAAAATAAAATAAATAAAAAAAATCTAAAAATAAATCCATTCAAATAGGTTACCAGCCTATTTTAAAAATCCTTTGTGACTTTTAATAGGGTATTGTAAGTAAATAAACAAAACATTTTTTACGAAGGTATACTTTTATCAGTACTATAGTAAGCGTAAACTCAAGAAAAGTAAATTAGACTATACATTAGCCTTCGTCGTTAACATATTGTAAAGTGTTAACCTGCGAATTGTTGACATTAGTGTGACAGAATTATCACTATTTGTGTCAATAAATGTTTTTGCGAATATAAATTCATTTCTCAGGACTTGATCATCTGAAATGGTGAGACGACCTCAATGAGAGTTTCTAAATTACGGTAACTCATTATTTTAACAGAGTGCGTGAGGACCTTAATTAAAGTTTGTAATCTTGAATGACTACTCTTGTGCCATTGGAGTTGTCTGTTCTTAATGAGACTGCTTATCAGATATCATTCTGCCTTTTCATAGCTGTTCTGAATTTTCTTGAAAAACCGCATATCCCTTTCTCCTAACAAGCCAGTGATATTTTCTCGCCGCTCTATGCTAGAATAAGTTAACAAAGTTCTTTGCTTGGACCCGAAGATGCAAATGAATGGTTCCCAGAACCGAAACCTTGTTCTGAAATAATAACCGAAGACTTACAATGTTGTGAACATCAAAATCTGTTGGCAAATGATCCAAAATTCTCCGTCAAAAGTTCTTTGTAATTAAGCAATATAATTCTTTAAAGCAAACATTTAATACAAAATAAATAGACATGCTCTTTCAGGGGATGTACCTTCACCATTTATTTTCAGCAGCGATTTCGAAGTCACAACAATGTGCAAAATTTTCAAGATTTTCAGAGATATTTTTCCTTGAATTATGGCTTTTTAGACACTGCCTTAATATACCTAAAATTCACTCTTCTCTTACACCGGAGAGAAGAAAACCCAAGTATAATAAAAACCAGTCATTTAATTGAACAGAACCCTCAATAATTTTCACGTTTTCGCAATCAAAAAGTATTACCTCAACGAAAATAGATTAGTCCACAACCGTTCGGATTATAAAAATGATCCTATTATTATTAAGTAAAAAGTAGCCTCTTAAGTTTGAATCATTCCAGCATAATTATTTCACTAATTTCATTAATTAATAAAAACCTCTCTAAAACATTCTGCGACAGCGAGGGAGTCCCACGAGGATTCCTTGAGTACTTCTTTACTTTGTCAATTTCTTAAGTATTAATTTGAGTCATTTTTTTTTCCTATTAAAGTCTTTATTCATTACATCCTGTTAATAAAACACTCTGTAATTTGATGACACACATATAAAAAAAATAATAAAACAATAAAATAAAAATAAATGAACAAAGNCTAAATAAAACAATAAAATAAAAATAAATAACTAAATAATATAAATGAAATGTCACTTTGCAGGGAGAAGGGGCCCACTGATCCCCTTCCCATTAAATTTTAGCGTCAAGAAGTCGCGAGGCCATCTTCGTTTTAGTCGTCGTGGAAGATTGTAAGGATTGGTGTCCGACGACGGGGATTGGCATATGGGTTAGGGTGAAATGTGAGCCTGCTATGGAAGAGTGTGAAGTGGGTGAAGAATAGATCTTGGACATGCAGGATATTAAAATCGTGATGGAGGGTGGAGTTAGACTCATAATAAGGAATATTCGCAATTATTCTTAGGACTTCGGATTGAAAGGATTGTATTCGCCGGACAGTGGGAGGCATAGCGGTACCCCAGAGTTCTGCACCGTATGTCCAGATCGGTCGTAGTACAGAGTCAGTTTGACCTCTATTGTGAGCTGTGAAAGCCTGTTTATAAGTCTATATAATGTGTGTATACATGTGTATGAGTTATATTAATAAAATTAAATCATTATATTATGGTATTAAAATGAGACACCCACCTCAAAATTTCGAAATGGCTATAAATTATTTTGCCACATTCCGCTCTCAAAAAAGAATACCTGAATATGATTCCCAAATTTTCAGGTAACTTAAAAGACAAGGTTCTAATCTTGCTTACATTTGAGGTTTACTTGAAGATCTCAAACCTATTAATATCCACATTCTCTAACTTATAAAGAGAAAAATAACTACTTTAAAATTTAAGGACCCGCATTCAAAATTGGTCCAATGATAATCCATGAGAATAGTAAAAGTTATCTTTTGCCATGTTGATAATGGAAATAACAGAAATTACTTAGTGAACAGAAACTTCCATTAAATATTATGAGATAGTAAACAACCTATTAGAGATTCTCTCTTTATCGTATCAAAGGGGTAAGTTAAGGTTTGAAAGAACATGTGAACCCATAAAATCTTGAGCCTCGGCAAACTTAAATTTGGCCCTCCAGTTGCTGATTCACGGATTTCAGTATACTTATACCCTGTGACTCACAAATTGATTCAAACAAGCTTTATCAGACATAAACCGTCCGATGAAAATATTCAATACTAAGCAAATATATCTCAAGAGAACCAGCATTATTCAAATTATACTCAACTAATGAATCTCTATTCATTAGTTGTTGATTTCTTTTAAGTTTTTTGTTTTTTAAATATTTATTTATTACATTCTGTTAAATTAAAACATTTTGTAATTTGATCACCAGAATGAATTTAAAAAAAAATACATTCAATGTCAATCACATGAGGAGAGAAGGTGACCAATAACGCCACTCTCAAATTATTTATAGATTATGTCCCCAGGAGGTCATGGGGCCATCTTCGTTTGAGTCGACGGGGAGGGTTGTAGGGGTTGGATTTAAAAGACATGGTCTGTGCTAGTGGATTAGGATAGTATGGCAGTTTACTGTGGAAAAGGGTAAAGAAATGAAGTCATGAACAAAAGGGATATTAAGATCGTGGTGAAGGGATGAATTGGATAACATAATAGGGAGCATTTGCAATTATTCTCAGGGTTTTATTCATTAGTGAGAAAAAATCCGAGCACACTACTATTTAAGAGCAAATAATTAAAGTGACTGAAAAAATAATCTTCAAGAAATAATTAACGAGAAATACCGTCCTTCCTGATGAACCATTCACTTAAAAAAGCGGCCACCTCCAACATATTGAAATAATTCCGAAAACGCGTCATTTCACAGGAGTATTAACACTTTTACGGTTTTGCAATATTACCTACCTAAAGTGGAGAGGAAAAGATTGGAATGCTATTCTGCTTTTATAATATGATATTTTAAAGCATTAATTCAAATTGGTGTCATAAAACGTCATTTAAAAAGTTTCAATACATCTTCACCGATAGGGAAAGCTAAAAATAAGTATATAATTGTAATAACTAAAAAAATTATTCGTTGAAACTTTAATTTACACACACACACTTATATATACAAGTGTGTGTGTGTGTAAGTATGCACTTTAGCTTCTGCAATGTTTAAAATAAAGGAAGCGAATATTATATATTAGCTTATTTTTTCAAATCGTAAATGAGTTCTTTAATAGCTGAAATTGGTGGTCTAGTTTAGCTGAAACACAAATTGAAAATTGTCAATATCTTCGTTACTGATAGAGACGTGAAAAAAATTGAGGGAACGTAAAATCTTTATTTCTATTTATGTCCATCTTTAATGAAGTATGGGGAGTCTTTTAAGTTTACGTAGCTCATATTGTGACAAATAATCGAACCAATAGCAGGATTTATAAATATGAACCTACATGGAACATTAAAAACAGAAATGACAAAATAAAAACAAAACCTTGGACAATCTTCTATTCTCAATCCTCAATAGTATAGCAATCCTCAATAGCAATAGCAGTCCCCAATAGCAATAGCAATAACAATCCTTAATAACAATCCTCAATAGCAATCCTCAATCCTCAATCCTCAATAGCAATCCTCAATCCTCAATCCTCAATAGCAATAACAATCCTCAATAGCAATCCTCAATAGCAATCCTCAATAACAATCCTCAATAGCAATCCTCAATACAATCCTCAATATCAATAGCAATAGCAATCCTCAATAGCACTCAATAGCAGTCCCTCAATATCAAATAGCAATAGCACTCAATAGCAGTCCTCAATAACAATCCTCAATAGCAATAGCAATAGCAATAGCAATAGCAATAGCCATAGCAATCCTCAATAGCAATAGCAGTCCTCAATAGCAATAACAATCCTCAATCCTCAATACAATCCTCAATCCTCAATAACAATCCTCAATAGCAGTCCCTAAATAACAATCCTCAATAGCAATAGCAATAGCAATAGCAGTCCTCAATAACAATCCTCAATAGCAGTCCTCAATAGCAGTCCTCAATAACAATCCTCAATAGCAGTCCCTCAATAGCAAATAGCAATAGCACTCAATAGCAGTCCTCAATAACAATCCTCAATAGCAATAGCAATAGCAATCCTCAATAGCAATAGCAATAGCAATCCTCAATAGCAATGTCTTTCTTCTAAAAGACAACCCAGACTGCAGGAACCCAATGTGGAATAGTCTTAATTCTCTTTCCCAGCACGCTCTACCCTTTGATCCCACCCAACCTATTCAAGCTACTGGGGCATCAATATCAACAATGTCTACCTCCGTTCCTATTGACTCCATCAACTGTCCGCCTGACAAAGCCTCCGAATTGATTTCACCCACCAAATAATCCCCTTCTTCTTCTCCAGATTCTAGAACAAACCTCCAAAGTAAGCTAATCCCTTAGACATTGCTTCGCCTTCCCATACGCATTCCCATGATCCACCTCGGCGACTGAAACAGAAATGGCCCTGTGATTTGTAACAGTAACATGTATTTTAGTTTTTTTTACCGTAGATATTATTATTAGACGATTTTAGTTGGGGTTCGGTCAAGGCAGATACAAAAAAAAAAATTTAAAAAAGTGTATTTAAAAAAAAAATTATCTGTCAACGTTTCGGCTTATATTGTAAGCCATCTTCAGGGCTGTCTATCATGAAGACGAGAGAGGACGTCCTGTCCCTAAGTTCACATTTCTATGACTGAGAACTTATTTCCAGTCCTTATTTCTCGTCTTCATGATTGATAGCCCTGAAGATGGCTTACAATGTAAGCCGAAACGTTATCAGATATTTTTTTTTTTAAATACACTTTTTTTAAATTTGTATTTTTTTTGGATCTACTTGACCGAACCCCAACTAAAATCATCTAATAATATTTATTTATGCGGCAATTTTTTGGAGTTACGGCACTGGATGTTTTTTCACCCAAGTAATAATTTTTCGGTCATACCCACTGTTAAAATACAATTATTCACAAATTAAAAAATGTATAATAATACATTGTAGAATCTAACAAATTTTAAATAAAGTAAAAATATACAATTAAAAGTTGAGTAAACAATGGGGATGATATTTAAGAATACATTATGTGTCTTGGTTCGAATAAGAAAACGATTTAGTTTCTTTTTACTTACTCATGCATGCATTTCATAAGAATGAAATTAAAAATATAAGAATAAGAGAAATAAATTTATTTTTTCTTTCTATCTAGTACCTTTTTATTTATGAAATTTAAATTATAATTCAATCTCCTCAAGTTTTAAAAACCCAGAAAATTCCGTACACATACTTATCGTTACATATACATCTGGTACTAATCAATCACACAAATTTCATTTTCCATTCATTTACCGAAAATTTCATTATTTTAGGAACAAAACGTATATCAATGAACAAAGAACAGAAGTATTTCAATTTATTTTTTTTTACAATTTGGTTTTAGTTTAATTTGTACTCAAATATTGGTTATTTTATAAAATGAGTGTGTTTTATTTTAGATTAGAAACTGGTAGAAAATTTTGATTTAGGAAAAATACATGAATATCATTCGTCGCTCGTTTTGATTAATAAAACCACGTATCACAAAAAAAAAAATAGTGTACTCCTCTGGCAAATATGAAAGTCATAGAAACAGTCTGATGGCGTGATTGGGCAATAACTTCTTCTTTTTTCTTTTTTTTTTTCATATTACTATTTCAAACAATAATAGTTATATCCACTTTTAAGACAAGTTTATTCAATGTATCACTGAAATGTAGAAATATTATTTCACTGCTCCGTAGAGCCGTTTGATCTCAGTTTGCCAAAAAAAAAAAAAAAAAAAAAATTCAAATATAAACAAAAGGACCTATTTCCAAAAACTGTTGTTGGGTGCCATCCTTTACAACCTGAACACGAACACTGCCGATATCCCGTCACATCCTAACACACTCCTAGCAACCTTTGCGGATGACCAAGCAATCCTTTCTTCCGAAGTTGGCTCTCTTACTGCCAGGAAAAATCTCCAACGGCATCTAATGGACATACAGCGTTGGGGACAGCGCTGGCGTACTAAGGTCAACGAAGGCAAATGCTGTCATGTTACGTTCACACTATGGAAGAAACAGCCTGGCAGGATTTTAACTGTGACTAACAAACTCACCCTTTATAAGACGCTATTAAGACCTATTTGGACGTAAGGAGTCGAACTGTGGGGAACTGCTAAACCATCCAACATCCAAAGAATCCAGTCCTTCCAATCCAAAATCCTCAGAATCATAGTTGATGGTGTTATAGGGTGCCTATAACGTCGCAAACTCCTTACTCCACAATGACCTAAAATCCCTTTTTTTTTTTAAGACGTCATCACAACCCGTTTTGATAAAACCCACTCTGACCTTTCCATGCATCCCAATCCTTTAGCCCAAACTCTATCCAGTATTACCCATCCTAATAACCTACCACGTCGCCTGAATGGGAAATAGCCGCGTGACTTTCTCATTGCCAACACTTCATAACAATATGAAAAAAAAAAAAGAAAAAAAAAAACATTCTTNGTTTTTAATTCTTTAACTACCAAGATTGAATTCCTGATACTCTCTTCATAAAACTTGATGTCCAACAAACTTACCTCCAAAAATAAATATCTTCTGAGAAAAGTGTATTAATTTTAATACTTCTGGCTCACAGCTAATTTAATTCGAAAAATAATTAATATTAAGACTTTTTTTTTTTTTTTAGGTACCCCAAATAATGATCTACGAAGATATATGCAATACTACCCAGGTCATAATCAATATAATACTAATCAATGGAATACATATGGCTATGATTCATCTCAACCCCAGGCTCCTAATTTCCATGCAGTTCCACAACAGGTGCAACAACAGCAATATTCTCAACAGCGTTCATTTAGTAATAAATTTTTCATTTGTAAATTATTAATAAACATCTCATAGTGTTTCTTACCATGTCTATTTTAAATTGTATTCAGTATGCTTCATTACAAGAAATGGGTTATAATAATTTCTGTTCTTAGTACAGTGCATTTTTTGAAGTGAAGATAACTATTCTGGTCTATTGTTTTTTATATTTCAGATATTTCCTTATTATTGTTGTTGAAAAAAATTAGAATTTTTCTAGAATACTTCCAGCTCTATTCCTACTATCTTATACACTTTTCTTTTAATATTCTTTATTGTTTTTTTTTGTGTGTTCCTTTCCACTGCTATGGCATCATTAGTAGTCCTTGATTTTATTTGTTTTCATAGGTTTATTCACTGGGGGTTCAATACTCTACCAATTAACAATATGCATACTCAAGGAACCTGTACATAAAACACATTTTGACTTCAGTGAAAGGGTAAAATTCGTCTGCAAATCCAGTACTGAACAAGAAGAATCGTCAAAAAGGGTTGTTAAATATGAATCTATCCTTAAAATCTTCCAGTCGAGGAACACTCTTTTGCGAATTCATATCTCCTAATGAATGCTACAAGCTCCTGATTACTTGCCTAAGCTAAGTAAATGAATCTATTGCGAGTAATAATCGGCTACGTCCTGAAAAATAAATCCAAGTTTTTGTTTTGTTAATATAACTGCAAGGCCGGCCGAAATCACTGGTGTTTTTTATTGTGGAAGTCAGAATCCTGTGAATCGGTTTTCGTTTCTGACCTTGGATTGCCAATTTCTGAGTTTAGAGGACAGAAGTTTAATACATCAGCGAGTATTTATTTAAATTACATTTATTTTGCTCTATTGACATTTAGTTTCGCTTACTCCATTGACGTCTTTTCAGGATTTAAAATACCTACCAGTAAGAAGGCTTCATCTACAAACATTAAGATGACTGAAATTGGGCAATGGTGGAATTTTAAGCATTTAAGTGGAGATTTGCTTTGTTATATAGTAAGAAGCAACTGTTATCTTTCAGATGCTGGAAAAGGGATTTTCTGGAGGCTCAATTTTTATCCTCAAAATATTTTTTACTATGATTTCAAATTTAAGTATTCTTATTTATTATTGAGACTAATGCGGATATTTTATGTTTAGCAAGGAAGATCACAATTTCAAGATTTATTTACTCTTAATTTAGCTAAAGAAATTTTGAGTTCATTTCACTATAGAGACAAAATCTCTCGTGTGACTACTAAAAAATATGAGTAAGCATATGAAGTCACATTAATTTATTTGGCATATTGTTCTCAAATAAGGCCTTTCCTAATCCATGAGTATCTATTATCAGATGTTTTTTGTTCGGTTCGGTCAAAGTAGATTTAAAAAAATACAAATTTAAAAAATGTGTATTTTTAAATTATCTGCCAACGTTTCGGCTTACATTGTAAGTAATCTTCAGTGCTGTTGAAATACAATGTCATAAAAAAATAAATTAAATAATTTACATTATTATTACATAGAATTGCCATAACGATAATGTGATATCAAAAGTATAAATGTAGTAAAATATGTAGAAAAATTCAAAATACAAAAAACATAAAAAAATATATAATTCACACTTACGTATTATGAAGGCAAGAGGGGACGTCGTGTCCCCAAGATTCCATTTTCATGACTAAGAGGTTGGACATTATTGCTGATAAATAGTTTTAAGGAACTAGGAGAAATGTTTGACAGGTTTACTTTGAAGGAGGGCAAATAGTTTTTCAGAATGTTGAAAATGTTTGAATAAGATGAAGAAATTTGTTCTATGTCAGTTTTAGGATTGTGTTGTATGTTAATGTGGACGGAGATAAAAAGCGTTTGCGTTCATAGGGTTCAGAGGAAAGAATGGTAGTGTTAGCAAAATCAAATGTGTGTCTTTGATGAATGACGTGTTTTGTGAGGGCATTTTTATTAGTTTTTTTTCTTTATGTCGTTTTTATGTTTGTTGATTCTACGGGAAATAAGTTTTTTAGATTTCCCAATGTAAGAACCATGGCAATTAGGAGTTAAACGAGGAATTTTATAAACAACATTGGTTCTGTTAGAAAGGGGGATGGGGTCCTTAAGGATGGTGTAATTTAATTTTTGTTTGTTGTTAGTGGAAAAAGCAAGCTAGGGAAAGTTTTTCTAAGGGATTTATTAATATTTTCAGAAAGTTTTGGAGAGAACACAGCTTGAATCTTTACTTATCCCTAAAGGTTACATTGTTTGCTCCTAATACGCCGAATCTCTCTACACCAACATATCTATTGATAAAGCCCTTCAAATTGTTGGTAAACATTGGACTGCAATCCGTCTTGGAAGGAAGGAAGGAAAGGAATTCACACTACACTATTCCGGTAAGTTTCTGCACTACACTATCGTAAGGTGTTTCTCTCCCATATATTCCAAAACTTTCTAAAAATATCCAGAAAACTAATAAAAACTGCCTTCACAAAGCACATCATTCATGAAAGACATACATTTGACTTTGATAACATTACCATTCTTTCCACTTGGCTGGAACGGAATCCAGACAAGGCTTATGTGTGAAATAGTGTCATGATTCCTCATGCCATTAAGCTCAGATCCAAAGATATACTCAGGACCAAGTCATCCAGGTTCCCTTCGAACCCATCAAAAGATACCACAACAAGCCACCAGAAGACTAATCCCTCTTACTCGACACCCCCTCGGGCCACTAAGAGTAAAGAAGTTTTCTTGACTAAATATGATAGGATCTATAAATTTTATTCTGTATTTATTAAATGATTTTCTTAGAAAAACTTCATCAATTTATTAATTGGTCTCGTTGTTTTCTAAGTGTTCATTAAGCTTCGTCCTTTGAGATTTATATAAGTGGCATATGGTTTATATTTAACAAGAAACAGGGAATTACTTAATTTGCAGGTTGGTGGGAAATCCTTAGTCGTCAAATAACAATGTGTCAAACGAGTATGTCCTGTTCTCAGTCTTGTAAAAAAATTTTTTTTTTTCGTAATCGGTTGCTATTCAACGATATCTTCAATTGTCTAACTCTGGTTTCGATTTTCCTCATCTTATCTGTCTGTAATCCTCCCCATCGGTGCTGCCATTTTGCCCAGATTTCCCTTTTTATGTCTTTTTAGATCGTTTTTAGGATTTTTCGCAAAATAAATTACTTTCTCTAACTGCTTTTTTGACAAAAAAAAAAAATTCATTTTGTCTTGTCCCACAATGACTAGGTATGCACATAAAAATAACTCTAATTCTTCTCCACATTAAATCTTGAAGTGCTTCAAAAATATTTATAACCAGTGAACGGTTGAAAAGGGTTTTTGAAACCATAAGTGTTGAAAGTGAGTCCGTCTTAACTAAAATTGTGTTGTGCATGGGGGTGAAGATATTTACAGCTTTTCTAATTGGCAAAAGGTTCTGCCGCAAAGGTCTGTATCTATTTCATGAGATGAATTTGTATCTATTTTATTTATGAATTTGGTTAAGTAAGGTTTTGGTTGGGGCTAGGGCGGTGAAGAAGTGTGATTTTATTTTATTTGAAACGTTAGCTAACAATATTCATATAGAAGAATTTCATTCAATTATTGTGATTAGTTAGAAAAACTAGTCAATATTGTAATTAGGTCCCTTATATTTTCATTATTTACTTATATATTTATAATTTACAAACAAAATTTATAATATAAATAAAAACTAGCATTTTTCACATCTAAAGGAATTTCATAAATAAAATACTGATAATGATATATATGCAAATAAAATGTATTTAAAAACATTGTATCATCGTTTAATTTTATTTATATTTGGTGAAGCAATGACGATTTTTAATTAATTTNGGGTTTCACATCTAAAGGAATTTCATAAATAAAATACTGATAATGATATATATGCAAATAAAATGTATTTAAAAACATTGTATCATCGTTTAATTTTATTTATATTTGGTGAAGCAATGACGATTTTTAATTAATTTTATTCTGTATCTGAAAAATTCAAATTTACTACTTAGTTTTGAATAACAAGATTCAACTTACTAAGTTTACTACTTAGTTTTAAACAACTATTTTAAAAATATTGGTGAACTTGTTGAATCATGAGTAACCTTAAAAAAGTCAAATAATTTTTTTTTTTTTATTGGAGGAAATATAATTAGTTATGTCTATAAATATAATGAAATTAGCGTACTTCGTATCATATTAAATAACTTTCTTATGTTTTAACTGAGGTCACAATTTTGGGTATATTTAATAGACTAAATAGAAATATGCGCAATACATTTAAAAGCAAATAAAAAATAAAATAAAATAAAGAAAAAAGTGTGTATAAGGAAGTACATATGTCTAATGAAGGAGTCTTACGTAAGACGGGCGGAAGGCCATCTGGGGGCTTGCTTCGTGGCCGGTGGTCGGGAGCAGTCTACGGATCCGGGGCATGACCTACCTACGGCCCTTTGAGCATTGTTGGTAAATACGTAGCCATGGAGACCTTCCCCCGCCCTTGAATCAATCCCGACACCATCCCTCAGCCCGTTCAGAGGCCGCCCCCACTCTCTGTCATCCCAACCCCACTTTCAAAACATAGCAAACTTTCAATTCAAATGGAGAGTTTTGGGCAGTAGAGATTATTAGTAGATGATTTTTCAACAAGGGTTGGGACCGAGGGTTCGGTCAAGATTGATCTAAAGAACACAATTTAATTTAATTTAATTACAACGTTTCGGCTTACATTGTAAGCCATCCTCAGGGCTATCATGAAGGCAAGAGGAGACGTCGTGTCACCAGGATCCCAGGGATCACCCTGAAGATGGCTTACAATGTAAGCCGAAACATTGTAATTAAATTAAATTAAATTGTGTTATTTGGATCTACCTCGACCGAACCCCAACAAAAAAAAATCTACTTGAATATTCCTGCTTCGTTTAGAATTTAAAAAGGCAAATTTTCTTAAAATATATTATTATTTATTTCTAATTTAGTTTAAGAGAGTAGTGTTGTTTTACCTTCCGACTTAACGATAATTTTCATGTTGTCATTTTCTTCTTAATCTAATACAAGGGGCGCCAGGGTATCTCATGGGATCCTTCGGGGAACGCTGCGGGTTCAAATCCCGCCAAGCTATTATTTAAAAATAAAAGCTCGTTCTGAGCCATGGATGTTTAGAATGGCAACCTGTAGATGGCCCCTCACTCCATGACCCTAAGTGGTTGAAAGGGAGGCTAACACTATAAAATAAAAAAAAATCGAATGCAAGTCCTTATAATTACTTTTCTTCGGCTTTTTTCAGGTTTTATCGTTTCTCCAAACTTTCATGGTGCTCCTTTAAAAAAATTCTTTCCGCTCACTAATTTTTTTCTCTTCATTGTTACTTGACTTTTCTACCGTCTATTTTCTCATAGACTTACCATATTATTTCAATTGTAAGAAAAAATGTGTAAAACCATGTTTCAATACCATAAATAGTTCTTTTTTGACCGTTCTATTCAAAAATAGTAATTTGTTGACCGTCAAGTTCTATGAAGAGAGGATTATCAGAAATTCGCTCTTGGTAGTTAAAGAATTAAAAACTAATTTTTAACCATAATTCTCGAACTACCTAGACCGAATTCCTGACAATCTTCTCTTCATTACTTTTTTTTTCGAACTAATAAGTTATTTCATTTTCTTTCATGATTGACGAATGCATAGGTCATAAACTTTTCCTTTACAACTATTTTAAAAATTTTCTACCTGAGCGACTTTCTCCCTTAGAACAACTAGATTACTGTTATCATATCGAAATATTTTGTATAACTCTGTTGGATATTTCCCGGATGCATCCCTATTCTAGCTCGAAGTCATTTCTGAGTCCTTAATTATTCTTGTGAATAATGAATAATAGGCTGACTTCCCTTGCAATGGGACGGCAGTCACGAAGCTGCTTCAGTGATATTTCTTTAGTCACTACCTCAAAATATAATTTAAAATAATTTGAATCGTTCAGGAAACTAGAAAAAAAAACTCTCTACCTCCCCGGCTGAGGTAGGGAGTTTTTTTTTTTTTTTTTTTTTTTCTTTTTTCTAGCCCCCTGTACGATTCAAATTAATAATGAAATGTGGGATTACTTTACCACAATTATCATCATGATTTAAAATTTAAAATATTTCTTACAGTATTTATAATTAAAGATATAAGTAGTGCTCCTCGCTTTTTGTGGCTTCTTGATGGTTTGATCTCTCATGGTATTGGAATATCGTCCACAAATGGTTAATCTTTCCTGAGACATTGATTGACTTCTCTCCTTAATACCAGGTGTACAAAGCTTCCTTCGTCAATGTATTTCAGAGCCTGTAGACCTTCACGGCTTTCCGTTTCAAAAGCACTATTATTTATTCCTCTAGTCTTTTTCTGCGGAGGCTTCAACATTTTCCAAATTTTGAGCGAGATAATGATTTTTTTAAGTTTTTTCATTGTCAAACAAAGCTTCCTTTTACATATTCATTGTTTCCAGGACCAGGCTATAAATGACATGTTCCTAAATACTTCTCTGAAAGAGGCAAAAGTGCTCCCCCAAATTTTGCAGCCGATACTGTACTTACAATACCTTATAAACGGAATAAATAAAAATCAATATATGCCCATTTTCTTGAAAACGTGTGTTTTAACATGGATAAATAGAAAGGTGTATGGCAACACGAAGAATTGTGGGATGATAGAACGGCAGTTAAGTTTTCTACTTTAAATTAAAAGTTAAGAATTATCCCACAGTGCTTGTAGGGATACTAAGGTGAGGACACAATCTTGCGACACTCTGTGGGGCCTGAAGATGATGTATTGACACCAAAACCGGTCGGTTAATTAATTAAAATTAATTGAAACAGGAAAGACTACTTCTATATCATCCCTAAAGTTTAAATTAAAATTTACATTTCAACGTAATCATTGAACTCATGTTCGGTTTACTTAGTTAATAAAAAAAATATGATTTATCGTTTCTTATAGTTGAGTGACATTTCGCTATGTCATTAAAACATTTAAATGTTTACTATGAAAAAAAGGTGTATCATACTAGGGAATAAAAAGAAAAATAAAACATGGAAATAGAAAATGCTACGGCAAAATATAATTATCTTTTAACTGAACTGAAGGTGATGAATTTCGATTACTCTCTTAAATTTTTAAAATTGCTTTTTTTATCATATTTTTTGTAAATATATGCTTACTATTCATAAAATTGAATGTAGACGTAGATTATTTATGAGTAACTCTAATTGTACACCTGTTTGCATTTTTATAATCGGCACTTTTTTTTTTTTTTTTT
>KZ808757.1:59045-72320 GCA_000696205.2 Oncopeltus fasciatus
TGTCGTTGGGCTGAAGGCTCACGCAGCGTTCGTTTTCTCAGCTGCTGGTATGCATCACAGCCTTTATAGCTAGCTGGGTGACTCTTGGAGCAGAGAGCACAGGTGGCTGGAGTGTCCCTGGTCTTCTGACAGTCTCGGCTCTCATGATTTTCCCCGCATTTGACACAGTGAGGGAGATGGTTACAATTACTCTTTGAGTGACCATACTGTTGGCATCTATGGCATTGAATTATGTCACGGCGAGGGTGAGGCTTTTCTACCACTACTTTTGTATGGTATAAGTCTGTGAGGTCATAGATGGTGTTGACGTTTGATGTTCTCTCCAGATCTACAAAAAATAGCGGGAGTGGCACTTTATAAGTTCCCTCGGTTCCCCGCCGGGTGCCAAGGACATTCAGGACACTTTTCGGTTTGAACCCGCGCTCTAAGAGTTCTTCTGCTATTGTCTCAGTGGGAGTTGTGTGGTGAAGATATCGAATTACTACTCGAAGTACACGATCTTCTTGGAGCTGGTACGAGTGGTACTCGGCTTTTGTGTCTTTAAGATATTTTATTATGGCGCGGTAGGAGTCAGGAGTGTTAGGATTTATTTTGGTATCAGACTGTCTGCTAATACATTTATAATTTTGCCTGCCAACTATTTGGTCAAGCTGTGTGCACATTAAATGGAAATTTTTTATATTCTTAACGAATATTGGTGGGGGTTTGGGAATTTTAGGGGCGGTCGCTGTTTCCATGCTGTTTTCCTCAGTGGGGAGAGCGCTAAATGGATTAGCCGTGAAAAACGGCGACTCTGTGAAGGCCGGGGCATTGTTGGTCATTGTTGTGTCGCTGAGGCCAGCGAGATTTGTCGCCGAAATATTTATGATATCGCCTGTCGGGGATGACAGTGTGCTGGTGGACGAGCCCTGATGACTCTGGCTAGCAGCGGGTCGCTGACGTCTGGTTGGTGGTGAATTCAAGGGTGAGGGCTTCCCTCCAGCTGAGCGAGTCCTCTTATTACGGCCTTTGTTTGATACCATTATTTGATGGTAGAAACTACCGTGCATGTGAATAAAGTAGAGAGAGAGAGAGAGGGAGAAAAAAAAAAAAGTTTGAGGCGGCTGGGATCGAACTCGCGCCCGAACGGGCCAAGCCGGGGCTCTCAGGCAGAGACGGCCTTTTATCAGACCCAGCCACGGAGGCTGTCTGACGTCAGGACACTTTCTCCCGTACTACTCTTAGTTAGGGCTAGCAGTAGGACAGAACGTGTCGTTCCCCCTCCACTGATAACAATTGCACTGTTCACTGTCTAGAGCACTAATTTATACCATGATTACTCACGTATTAATTGATAGTTTCTCCATGGTTCTTCACTAAACTGCGTGAATTTGAGCACTGTCACTTAAACTTAGCCTGTGCCAAGTTTAATAAATAGTTGTTTACTAAGACACTGTCAAAATACTTAGTAATGACGAGCACACAACGAAGCTGTTCACACAATGGCTGACTAGCACTGACCGTCGCAAGTATTTCTAATGTGTTTTATTTAATAATTTACTCTTATGTTCTCTGAAAGTTATTAACTAATCATACCAATTTTATGCTTCATAGAAATCCATGATAAAACAAGTGATTTTTTTTTTGTTATTACATTAATGTGTCACTTGCGTTTATACAAATTTTATCCAATAAATACTCACACATTAATTTTTTCTCTCAATTATTATTTCTTAAACAAATTTGATTAATAAATAAAAATTTATATCTCTTTTCATAAGTAGATTTCATTTAATTGGTTCCTTAACAGGCCATAGAAGGCTCATGGGGGAAACACATGTTAAGAATGTGTTTAGCCTCGACCCAAGGCACACTAGTGAAGATACACCACAGGGTTAGCACTGTTCCAGTTGCTTTATATTTTCCCATTCAATGAAGAATAGTACTCAATTAGGGCTGGATGTTTCCAAAAGCATACCAGGATTCCTCTGGGTCTATACCCTGGGTCTTTGCAATGGAAGAAAAAAAAATCAATGGAACACTGTGAGTATTGAACTTGGGACCCTCTCAATTTGTCATTGCATGGAATGAAATATACTTATAGAATATTTTGCTTCTATATAATGTGGAGGTTCTCAGTCAAAGGTGGGTGAAATAAATGAGAATTGGTCACAAACCTCCACAGTTTACACACTTATTTGAAATTCAGAGCGCTTTCAAGGCCCACGCCTCAACTTCAGTGTTATAAGTTGGTCAAGGTGAACTCTCTCTGACCTCTGGCTATGTTTTAAAAATGGGCAGAAGACAATATATGGATGTGCATTGACTCTTGCTACAAAATAGAATGTGGAGAAAACCACTCTTCCCCAATCTTCTTTTTTTTTTTTCACCATCCCTACCTCCTTACCCTTCTCTCACCACTACTTTACCAAACCCTTTTTAAAGCCCTATCTCAGTCCAAAATACCCAACTATGGCTTGCAGCTTTAGCCATAAGTACCAGGTTACTGTAAGAGTGTGGTCGTGGTTGGTTGGCCATCAAGTATTATACGAGAATTAACCAGGGTTTTGAGAAGTTGAGAAAAATAACAAACTCCAAAACTATTGGGTAATTATTTAATTTTATTATTGTCAACGTATTGAATTAACATGCAAGTCATCGTCAGGAAGATAATGATGTATGGAGAGATCTCCAAGAAAGGCGTATTACCACATTGTAAGACTGCAGAACTAAACTATTTTAAAACCAGTTTAGTTCTGCTGTCTGAGATCTGACCATAAACCTCCCTCGGAGATCTCTCCATACATCATTATTGCCCTGATAAAAGTAAATTCTGATTTTGGGAATTAAATGAGGCTGGCCAACCTGCCTTCTACAATTGATTGCTCTACTTTCCCCAGAGTCTTCTGATCTGATTGATCTTTCTACAATATCTATTAATTTATGTCTTTTACTGTAACATGTATTGTACTCTTACTTTTGAAGTGTATCCTGATATAGACCACCCTGCTGTAACTATGGTTATCCATTTAGAACTTTTTTCTTAATTTACAGAAAGGTAACAATTCCAAGATTTAGTCCTTGTCCATCTCCTAGTCTTTATTCACATGTATTCTATATTTTCTTTAGCAAGAAACTAGTGAGTAACAATGACCATTGTTGAATTAAACATAAATCGGCGACTATTAATTCAGATATCTTCACAAGTCTCTTCTTAATTCACAGACCAGCATTTATTGTGCTTCATCACTTGACATCACAGTCACATCAAAAGCAAAAGCCTATATTTTTGTAATTGTATTTATTAGAGAGATTTTCATTTTTAGCTACTGCGCTGTTGGTTGTACAGACAACCAATAACAGCAATGAGGAACCATTTCCTTGTCATACATCTGGCTCACCGCAAATAGCTCTGCTATTATCATTGCATTGGTAAAGCAAAATGTCAGCTTAACCAAGTTGAGATCTGAACTCAACTAAGACCTTTATTAGGGGCATGAAATCCTGTTAATTACCTCCTGAAAATCAGTAAATCGCATATGCAAATTGATACCAAATTCATTATATTTTTCCAGTTTGTCACAAAACAAATATTTGATCAATAGTTCTCATCATTAGCCTGAAGCCACACTGATGAATGTTTCTTCTTCAGTGGCTTTATTTGTCTTCCTCTTTGAGATAGCTTCCTGTATTTCTTCTTGTTCTGGGGGGTCAATCAGGGGCTGTGCAGTGTAAAGAAAGCTCTCATCTTCTTTCTTATCTATCTATCTGCAATTCTTCATAACTGTCAGTACAAAACTTGATAATCTTCTTCTCTTCTAACAAGTTGCCTACTTTTTTAAAAGAATTTTGCCTTAGGTTGATTTGCCTTGCTTTGTGGGATTCACAGCTATATGGAATTTTCTTCTTGAAACTCAGTATCAATCTGCATTGGAACATGATTGTCATGCATGATAAATCAATTCCCATTCAATGACAACTCATTTTAGGGAGTATATTATAAAATCATTGTCTCTCCAATGTTAATAATTGTTGAGAGGTGATAAAATATTTCCTCAACTAAATAAAACTGATCAATATTGTTTGTGTGCATATGTGTATGAGGTATGTTAGGATTGCTGAGATACAGCTAGTATATATATATATACANATTATTAGCAACCTTCTTCAAGGTGATTATTTTTTAATAGGAGTGTTATTTTGTTTTTTTTTAATTTAAGAAAGGTGTATCAATACGTGCTTATCGCTGATAACCTCTGCAGTTGAGCGCCGTAAATCCTCGAATAAACAATACTTGGTTATGGTTGTCATAATATATACATACATACATACATACACAAATATCTCTGAGTTGGTATACCATACAACAAAAAGAAAAGCTATTGTGATCTTAACTTTTAATAATTAATGATCTTCCATTGACTTTTTTTTGGATCGCAAATGTTCTTCATAGCTTTTTATGGGATATATTCAAAGATAAATTTTATATAATAATGAATGCTGTGTAATAATTTATTTTGTCTTTGTGCTTATAAAAAGATTTTGCATGTAGCATTTATACTTCTATCGTGTATGATATGGTTATGACAAGGATTATAGCTATTTTTCCTCTAATTTATAGGTATGTTCTAATAGCTGGCTTAGTTCTTGGAACAAAAGATCTTTTTTCTCCTGAAGTTCTAGGAATCATTGCCAGCCAAGCACTTGCATGGACCGTTGTTGAAATTCTTATACAATTAATTACAATATACTTTATCAGTATCCCTACTAGCCTTACAACTTTAGACCTCCTTGCATATTCTGGATACAAATTTGTGGGGTAAGTGATTTGTTTTTCTGCTATCATGTTATTTGCATTAATTTATGACAATTCCATTATTATTGTAGTCCTTTTTTTTTTCTTTTTTTTTAAATAACTATATTCGATTGTATTTCAAACAACCTAATATTTTATTTTCATATAATTTTTTTTTTCTGTTCTGAAAATTTGTGTGATTTTCTTTTTTTTCTTTCTACTTATCGCATAAAACACTGATTCAAAGTGAGAAACTAAATATATTTTTCAGAGGATACAAAACGTGAAAATGAAGAAATATCATATCATTGGCTTTTTTATTTAGGAATGGCTTCAAATATTTCTTCAGTTGTATGCGGAAAAGAATCAGATATTCACTGTATTTGTTATATCATGCTCAAAGTGTGGCATTTGTATCAGTAAGAAAGTAGAATAAACCAATTGAAGAAATTCACCAAAAACATTTGTTATTTATAAGGAATAAAAAACTGTTAAACTTTACTCGGTGATAATGATATTTATTTATTAAAACTGAGCGCTTTTGAGACTCAATGTCTCATCCTTAGAGCCCAGGAATCTTTCAGATGAGTATCACTTGATCCCAGTATAGGCTTGGTTGAATTGAATATTTTATTTTACTTAATTATAATTTAAGTTTTCCTAATAATGTAATTTGTAAAGCAGACTATATTAAGTTATAAACAATTAATGAGAGGGAANATTAATTGTTTAAAATTTACATGGGATAAAAAACCACAACCAAATAAAATATTTATATATAAAGTTATTTCCTAGTTAGTTAGTAGTGATCCACTTTCTCATTTTCATCTGCCGATCTCCAAAGATCACAACAACAGTTTGCTAATGCTACATTAATTAATTGTTTATTCATAAAATTGAAATGATAAGAGACTGCGGGATTGTATGATATTTAAAAAAAAAATTTAAATGAAATTTCTGGATCCACTGTAGGATGATAATTATCTTTAGATACTAGTGATTCCTATGACAGAAACTTCTCAATTTCTACTTCACTGATATGTGTAATTGTCAAGTCATTGTAAACCATAAATTGCTATAAATAAATTGGGCTGTAATATTGTTTTATTTTTAAAATGTTAGGCTTTATTGTGTTTCAAGATGGTTGATTAAAATCAAGACTGATAGTAGTTTTCTAGTCACCTTATCTAGAGTAACATTAAGCAGATTTTTGTTCCCTATAGTGAGACTTCTGGTCTGTTGTATTAGCACATAAAGTTACTGCCTAACTTGAAAGATATATCTCCTTACCAATCACCTCTACCTCATCTGATCATTGGCTTGTTCGATGTCTCTAAAGATGCATTATATTACTTGAAACTCTTCCTTGCAGTAAAGAAGAACCCGCCTGCCCTAATCATATTTTATGAGACTCTGTACATTCTGTATATATTGTTAGGGGGGGGGGGGGTAACTTTCCTGTTAAATCCATGACTATAAATTAGTTTGACTTAAAGAAGAACATCGTAATTGGTATTAGTAGATGCAAATTAATTATGGCTTCTTAGTCTTATAAATTTTTCCTATGATTATCTTACAACTAAATTTTCAACCATTCAATGCATCTTCAGGATTATTTATTGTATTTGAAAGAAATTGAATGGCTTTACGTATTTATAAATCGAATAAGAGGATTTACGTACTTATAACTAAAATTATGTAATTTTATCAGAATTACTCATTAAACAAATATATTTATTGTACTTAAACTGCCAAAATTTAAAAATAGTAAGTTTACATATGGGCATCTAAAATTAAGTATCTAATATGGCTTATAGAAGTAGGATAGATAGATATGCTTTTTTGTTTAGGCGATAAACATCTAGGTTATTACGCCCTAACAGTTATGAGAAATGTCTATTCTTCAAATTATAATACATAATTATACTGTCCTTAGCAATTTTTTTTATACATATATATACATACACATCTACATTGACTACTTTGACACGTAGGGTGAGCTTCTTTAATTATTAAGTGTACATGGGTTAAGTTTTGTTTCAATCCTCAACCTAGTCGTCACCACCNAGATCAATAATTTTATTACTAGATTCTGATGAGTCACTTAGTATGGCCATTGCATTTCTAGGTACGCCATGCTTGTTAAAATACTTGTTGAGTGCTGAGCACTCTTCAAGAATGTGGTTGACAGTTAGTGGTTCCTTACAACTTTGACACGTAGAGTGAGCTTCTTTATTTATTAAGTGTACATGGGTTAAGTTTGTGTGACCAATCCTTAACCTAGTCATCACCACCTCTTCTTTCCGATTACCCCTTTCTGAGCTTCACCAGGATTTGGTTGTCGGCTTTATTCTTCTCAATTTATTTGTTAGTGAAATTTCAGACCACTTAGATTCCCAGTTTTCTCTTATTCTTTTCCTAAGACATGATTTTGGGTCACTTACCTCATAAATATTTATAGGGGGAATGTTCATCTTGGCTGCCACTTTCGCTGCTTTGTCTGCTGCATCGTTTACTGGTATTCCTGAATGTGAAGGAATCCATAAAAACTGTACAATTTTGTTCAAATTATTCAAAATTTCCAGATAATTTTTTATTTTGTTAATTGTAAGTCCTGTTTTCTTATCATTTTGAAGTGCTTTTAAGGCAGACAAAGAATCAGTACAATTTAGGAATTTATTGTTGGTTCTGCTGATTGCTTCATGTAATGCTGAGGCGATTGCTTGTAATTCCGTTGTGAATATTGTAGTATACGTGGGCAATTTGTATTTTTTAGTTATTCCTTCGTATATTATAGCAGAACCAACGTTGTCATTCTCTTTAGAGCCGTCAGTGTAGATGATGTCAAAGTCGGCTTATGTTTCTAAAACTGCGTAAAAAATGGTGACTATGAAATTTGGATCCTTGTTTTTAAGAGTTAGGTCTACTTTAAGTGGTTGATTCTTCCATGGAGGCCTTTCAAGAGATTCTGGCTGTTCATAGGCATATTCTTGAATTTCTGATATAAGTGCCCTGTGTCTGATTCCTAATGGAGCTGCTAGTCTTTGGTTGGATTCATATAACCTGCAGAATCTAGGGTAAAAAATGAATTGGAAAGCTAAATTTGTAGGCTGCAATTTTATTTTGGTAACATATGAGCTGAATAGTTCTTGGCACCGGAAAATGAGAGGTGGCATTGAAGCTTCAGCGCAAAGACTCTATAGGGCTGGTCTTGAAGGCTCCTGTTGCAAGTCTTATTCCTGTGTGGTGGATTGAATCTAAAAGGAGTAAGTGTTTACTTTTCGCAGATGAATATATTGGACTACCATAATCTAACTTTGCTCGAATAAGGCTATTGTACAGCATTATCATAGTCTTTCGATCAGCTCCCCAGGAAGTCTTAGCAAGAACTTTCATTAGATTGGGTCGTTTATGACATTCAGAACGTAGATATTTTATGTGCGGCATCCACATAAGTTTTTTATCGAGGACTAAGCCCAGGAATTTGACCTCATCTTTAAACTCGAGTATATGGCCATTCATTATGAACTCTGGGTAGTCACTTGGGCGTCGTTTATGTGAGAACATCAAACATTTGGTCTTCTCTGAAGAAAAACTGAGATTATTCTTCTCTGACCAGTCTTGTAGTTTGTTCAGCACATTTTGCATAATTCGTTGCATCCATTCTTGATTTTGAAAACTTAGGACTATGGTCAAGTCATCTACGTAAAGGAACGCCTCAATTGATTTGAGTATTATCTCAGCTATTGAGTTTATTGCGATCGCGAACAACGTACAGCTTAGTACACTTCTTTGTGGAATACCATTATTGATTTCTCTGGGTTCAGAAGTTGATTCTCCAACTCTTACTCTGATATTCCTTCTCATGAAAAAGCTTTTTATAAAATTCGCTAGCGATCCTCTGATACCCCATTTGAACAGTGTCCTTAAGATTAGATTTCTGTCTACTGTGTCATACGCCTTTTTGATATCAAAAAATATCCCCACGGCTTCTTTTCTTTCGATGAAGGTGTTTAGTATTTTAGTTTCCATTGTGACTAATTGATCAATAGTGGATCTACCTTTTCTGAAACCACTTTGAATGGGAGATAGCAAATTGTATTTTTCAATTGTCCACATTAGGCGATTGTTAATCATTTTTTCCAGTAATTTTGAAAGGCAACTTGTCAAGGAAATCAATCTGTAGCTATTCATATCATACTTATTTTTTCCTGGTTTTAAAACAGGAATGATAATTGACTCTCGCCAAGCTTGAGGATATGATGAAGTTTCCCAGATTTTATTGTATAATTTTAACAATGATTTTTTTGCAGCTGTTGGAAGATTTTTTATCATAATATTGTGAACTTCATCTTGTCCTGGAGTGGAAGATTTTAAGTCATCTATTGCTGATTGTAGTTCCTATGGAGTAAAGCGAAAGTTGTAGTCATTTTGGTGTAGGTTCTCTCTAGGCATAGTTTTATCAAAGACTATTGTTTCTGTAGACCTTTCTTGGCTAATAGTATAATTAGAAATTTCTGTAAAATGGTTAAAAAAATGTTCTGCAATTACTTGTGTATTGTCGTATAACAGGTTAAAATATGGAAACAGGAGTCCGCTGCCACCAGGGTAAATAGGAGAAGGCCTATTTCCAATCCTCTTTATAGGATAATAAGGTTTAAAATAAGTCAAAAGACTTGTAGTTTTAGTTATTATTCTATAATTAAAGTGTAAATTAACAAGTTAAAATACAATAGGTGTGTTCAGTGCTAGCCTGCACACCGAATAAGAATAGTTGAACAAAGTTTAGATTTAGAAAATATAGAATACTTACAATTAGTCCTACGGACGGTTGTCGTGATTGAGCTATGGAAGAAGAGAAGAGACTGACTGGGGGTCTCGTGGACAGCTCTTTTATGAGACAAAACTGTGACGTCAGGGGCTGACCGTCCCCTAAGGGTGACGATTTATGATTGGGAATAGCCCCAATTTGGAAGGGAGTAAGCTTTACTACTAGACGTGACTCTATGAATGGTCACTTCCACATGGCTAGTGGATCTCCTGGTAGTTGGGACACGAAAACAGTCCCTGGGAAGAAGGACCCTATGGGAAAAAGGAATAGACCCTACATTCCAAAGGGACATAAAACAGTTTCTGGGAAAAAGAGGCCCCAATGGACACTATACCAGTTTTAAGTAATAAACTTGAGCTGTCACGACAGTATCAGTTAATATATTATTTTGTATTTTAATATGGGTGGGTCTGAGCTGTATTTGCCTGCTATGCTGTGTATTTTTTTCCAAACTGATTTAGTTGGGGTGTACATGTTGACTGATTCAACATACGTTATCCAAGAGATTCTTTTTTACAATGTTTCAGACTATCGCTTTGAATTGTTTATAATTAATAAGGTTGGTTTACGTTAGACTTTTCTGAAATAATTTAAGTGCTTTATTTTTGCTTTTTATTGCTTCTCGGCATTCGTCGTCGAACCATGGTGCATTGTTTGACTTGACAGCGCCTTTTGTTCTAGGGATGGTCTGAAGTGCGGCTTCAACGATAGATTTACTGAAGATATTTACCGTTTCGTCTAAAGCCCTCATATAATGGAACGGTTTTTGGATTGCATTGCAGAATTCTGTCCAGTTTGCTTTCTCAGTAATCCATCTCGGGTGTTTTATAACTTTCGGCATTTCCGTTTTGAATGCTAGCTTCACTGGAAAATTGTTTTTTTCAGCGTAACTTGTGTTCCCAGCACTAGGCTGATTTTCCTTATAGAGTTTTTTTGCTGCAAAGTAAGTAACTTTTCCCAAAAGTGTATACATTTTATTTATTTCTCCTGAATAAACTTGGGACATTTAATGTCTACATTGGGGTGCGTTCCTTTACAGTTCACACAGTGAGGAACAATTGTTTCACATGGTGAACCTATATGTTCTGGCTTCGAGCGAAACGAACATATGGTTTATTTAGTACAGGAGTCGGTAAAGTGTCCTAATTTTAAAGATTTCCTACATCTAATAGGATTAGGTACATACATTTTGACTTTTAGTTTCTGATACCCTACTTTAATTATTTCAGGGAGGGCTGGGAGGGAGAAAGTTAAATTTTTTGGAAATTATTCTTTTTACTTATATAACATGGTCATATAATTCATTTAATATTTCAGATTCCTCTACTTCATCTAAATCTGGACAAAAAATTACTCCTTTACTGATATTAAGTTTGTCGTGAGGCTTTACCCTGACTTTATAGATATTTCCAAAACTCATCAGTTTCAAAAGTTTTTCCCACTGCTCCCTAGACTTTGTTTCAATTAAAATTGAACCATTCCTTAATTTTTTAATATTGTTGGGTTCCCCACATAAATTATATATTGTTTTTTATATTAGAAAGGGCGAGACTCCTTTGAGAGTTTCGTCTTCCACTCTTTCAATTAATAGAAACTTATTATTGTTTATTTTTCCGTCTCTACTTTCATTTATTTTTTGGTCTGGAGTAATATTCCAACTTCATTTTTGTCTTTTCTGACTGGGCTAAGTGATATCAGGCGGTTTATTCATATTAAAAATTAAATAAACTGAAATAATAAAATAAAATAAAATTATGTAGACTAAAATTAAAGAGTATGATAATATTGGGTATTAGAAAGAATATATGGATTTAGTATAAAACTTAATCTAGACTCAACTGGCCGGGCAGGTCACTACCCGGTTATAATCCTCATGTATCGCACCAATGTTATCGCCTCGGCTGCCACTCACAGAGTCTTATAGAAGTAGGGCAGGGGTTATTATTTTATTTTTTCTCATGTTGAGAATAGTCTCAATACAAGTATTAATGGTGAAATATTCTTCTGTAAATGTGTAGATGTGTAAAAACAGAAAATTTGTAAAGACACATCTTTTATAAAGAAGTGTTTTAGTAGAGTTCATTACAGCCTCTTTTAGCCCGCTGTAATTGGGAGCATGCCCCTCATTAAATGCAATTTGCAAATTTAGCAAAGAAGCATAGGATTTGGAAGCATTGCTCTGAATTGGAGTAGCGTCAGGCTTCATAGGTATGGATACAGAGTACAGGCCAGCTGTTTTTCTTACATGAGTATCCAGAAAGTGTTGCTCGGCTAGAGCCTCAAGGGAATCTTCAATTACGGGTGTATGTACATGCTCGGTTCCCCAGAACTTCAAAAGTTGGTGAGAAAGTTCAGCAGTAGAAATGACCAAAGTTATTTTCAGGTCTGGGAGTTTAAGGGACCGACCAAACAGATATAATGCTCAGGGCAATGAGATCATTTGGGTCCTTTACGATAGGTTCTGGAGACAATAACTGTGAATACACATCATCACCGAATACAATTTCACAGGTCGGTTGAAGTAAGGGTCAGCTAATTGGAGCTCAAGGACGTTTAAGGAAACAGGAGGCAATTCAACAGTAGGCAAGTGTCCAACGATATTGGGAATCACTGACAAATATGCACTAACGTGCTGGGTCGAGTATGAGGAACCTATGTTGCACGACACGGTGACAGGAGAGGTTGAAAGCAAGCCAGTTATTCTTCTAACAGCAATAGGAGGACGATTCACTTTGAGATGAAGAAGAGATCAATCCAGACTTTGTGAAATAAATGAGGTTTGGGAGCCAGGGTCTATGACCCATTGTATTGGCACATAACCAAAAGAGATATGAAGGATGCGAGCTCAAAAGGTACCCAGCATGTTTATAACAGAAGCTGGGGCTATTTTGGAACTTGGAGAAGTGCAGCTCTATAGCAAGAGCATTCGGAGAAGTTAGCTCAGCCTTTTCCTGTAATAAATGAGTGGGAACATTGGTGTTTGGCTTAAGTGGAGATGACAAATCATTTGGGTGAACAGGATACAAGAGTGTGTGATGATTCCTGAATGAGCATCTATGACACATTTGTGACAATAACTGTGAGAAAATGTGCCTTTGAAGGGCAATCATTTTTCAGGGGGAAACCAAAGCAGTTTTTGCACCTTCTATGGATGCGAAAAAAGAAAACTTTTTCTTCTCTTGACAAGGGAAAAAATATCGGGTACAAAGATAAGAAGTTATTACTTATAACAAAATAAACATTTGGAAAAGATTTGTGTGTAGGCTTTCTTTTAATAAAAGTTGGCTGCAATGAGTGATAGAAAAACACTATGAGCTTGAGGCTTATATCAAGATGTCGAGCTAATGAAATTTCCATAATTATGATTTGATGTTCTACGACTCTAACATTCATCATAAGAGGAGATCACGGTGTTGTTTTGCTTTTTTTCATTTCACTTTTTTTTTTTTAATTTAATTTTTTGGAACAACATTCACCGAACCCCCAAAAAAATTATTTACCAGTAGATAATGAAACTTGTGGTCATTGATCAATTGAGCCTTCAAAAGAGTTGGAAATTGAGAAAAACTCTCTCCAATTTCAATATTACCTTTAAATGGAGGAATGGTAATGGGAGTAATTTGCTGAGTAATTTTGGGTGGTATATATATATATATATACGTTTTGAATG
>KZ808757.1:92049-106751 GCA_000696205.2 Oncopeltus fasciatus
ATATATACATATAATTATTTATTGTTTTTGTGGTACTTAAAAGTAACAAAGAATTAATGTAACATTACATTACAGATAAATTTAGACAATAACAAAATAATGTGTCCTGAAGTTGTTAAAAGCTACCTAGAACACAGTTCTCTATTGATTATAAATAGGAAAAATAGTTGGAATCCTACGGTTGAAATGAAATTTTTAAGAATTAATCACTATTTTTTTCTCAAACAGATGATGTTTTTTTATAATATAATTTATTAAATACTAACAGTCCTTTACAATAATACAGGAAAAGGTGTTTTCTAATTACCACCCTTACTAAAAAGTTTCTCATATTTTTTCTTCATAAAACATGCACACACAATAAATATTTTAATAATGCTATAAAAATATAAGATGATCTGTCTCTTTGGGGAAGAGAATGGAAAAAATAAAGAGATATTGAACTTGTAAGGTTCAGTAATTTATAAGAAAGGAAAGACCAGAGCCAAACTTACATATTAACCATCAACTTATAAATTTAATTATACCAAACAATCCTTATCCATTTTTACATGTTAATAAATACTATTAAACATGCACGTATAAGATGGTTCAGAAATAATTATTTCAAGATAAAAATACACAACTCAAGCCTTCATCAAAATTATTACTCCTCATCAAAAGTTTCATGCATTTTAAATTCTATGGAATTTTATGTTTTCTGAACTTACAAAAAACTTACTAGGTATATTTCGCAGTGCACAGTGTTACAAAATAGACTAGCCTGGATATTTTATGAAGGATATAATATAAAATATTTCACAATAGCCTGACTTTGTACTTACCTTTATCCCAATCCATCATCATAATCAATGTATGAAGAAGAGGCATAGAAGGATTGCCATCATAATATTGTTATATAACAGATGCATATTTTTATAACAGATGAGCTATTAAATTCTTTATATGGGTTAAATTTAAATTATATAATAATAGCCTATATATAAAATGCACTTTTTACATCCTTAATAAAAAAATTATTTGTTAGATCATAATGTTAAGAAAACCAAACAGTTCACTGTATTAAAAAATAAAAATATAAATAGTTCAGCATAATTTTTAAAAAAGAGAGAGAAGAAAATATTCTACGCTCAATAATGTTAAAGAAATAATAATGGATTTTTGACATAAATGTCAAACAAAATTTTTTTTAACTATAACCATTTTAGGCATAAATGTACCATGTTATAAAAAATTGTATTAAATTGCCAAAATAATGATTACCAGCAATGAAGTTTTAATTTTTTAGACAATAAAAATTATTGATAAATTTGCACTGAATAGCAATCATTCAATTTTAATAAAAATAACAATATTCCATATGAATCTTTCGAAAGAATACTGTTTCAAATTCTATTAAAATAGTCCTTTCTTTCCAAGTCCTTTCTACTGATTCTTGTCTTTAGCACATGTTAAACCAAAATGTCCATATTATAAATGGGGTGACAATCCCTGCAACATATTGCTGCAGTTTAAATGATTATTTTATGTGGTAATAAAATTTACTACTGAATATAGCAATTCGAAAAAACCAATGATCAGAAGTGTGTGATAAAACAGATGTGATTATCTTTCATTTGGAAAATCTCAGACAAGTGCATTGTAGATAAAGTTATACATTTCTTTATTATAAATAAAAACAACACACTTGAAACAAGGCAAATTTAAAGTTAATTTATCATTAGCTTAGAGGAGGTACATTTATCAAGAAATATGAACAAAGCCTGTCACAATTTAGGAAGGTTCTTTAAAACATTTATGGTAAGAATTCTGAAGATCTGAGCCCTACATGGTAAATAAGCAAACAAAAATGATTTTATAACAAAAATACTGCTCTGTGCAATAAAACTTTTTTGGTATGAATAGCACTGTATTGAAGTTTTACCTTTGCTAGTGAAAAGCAAATATATACAAATGGAATTTGAAATTAGTTAAAAACAGCTGTATTGAAAACTTTTTAAGAGCAAATTGGAAGAATATATGATTATTCTTTGGCCCGTTAACTGATCGGGATGTATTAATAAGTTTAACATAAACAACAGTGTGTACTGTTTATTACTGACACGTCCTAGTGAAACAGTTAGCGCCCATTATATGTCGTGTAATTAAATTAAAAAGGGAATTCCCAGTTAACAGGTCAAAATTATTTATTCAAACTTAGGCAACACTTCAGGATGCATGAAACTGCCAAAAGTGTTGCTCAGATTTTCAGTATTGAGATAGTAGTGAATGGCTTTAGATAGTAAGCAAACTGTACATCATGTTCTCAAATAAAATCCATGTAATTATAATACGCACAACCAAGAAAATGGTCAATTGTTGACAAATAAATATCAATCTTTTAGAAGTATTACGAGGTTTACAAAAGTTGATGAATTTCACTATCAGATCACATTATAATGGAAAAAGCAGGTAAATTGAATGAAAAACTAGGGTGACCAAAACTCCATAGTGAGTAAACATATACCAGTGGCAAATTATGTCATCCTAGCGGACTACAAGAACGAATTAAACTTTTAATACATCAAATCATAACATCATCTTTAAGGAGAAAGTGTACAAGAATGATCAAATCAGACTCAACTGGAACTTTTACTCCATATTAGCATCATAAATAAATTTTAAAAATCGGTTTTAAAATTAAAAATCAGACCATGCTATATCTCTGTAATTGGCATTTCAGACAGGATTGCTTAGACCGATAGGTAATATAAACATTTTTTAAAAACTAACACTTGTTCAATATGTATAAGCTGATCTTATAGGCTTAACCCGAATTGCCCGATCTGAGCACTGGATCATCCAGACAGATTCATTTCAGTGCGATGAGTTCTAATCCTTTCATGCCTTTAGCAAGAAATAAAAGCCTAACCAATTATAATAGTGTTACCTGTTGATAGCCTCTCTCCATAACTCTTAAGGGTTAGTAAGAAAAGAAAAAAAAAAGAAACTTTAAAGGATTAGGTTGAATATATGGTGGCAGAACCATAGCCCAATGGCAAATCTGAACAAAAAATGAGAGTGCAAGTGTTAATGTTTAGTGTTATTATCTAAATATGAATAACAAAATAACATTGAAAATTAACAATGAAAGAAGTAATATGTTAGTAGGAATGGATCAAAGAAGAGAAGATTAGAAATTTTGGACAATGATGAAATTATTTACAATTAGTCTGACAATGAAGATAAAGCTAGTCAGATCAGAGATTATTCAAAATCTTGTCATGGAAACTATTCTAACAGAAGCAGAAGCAATGAAACCAAAATAGATTGACCAGTTTGAAAACAAGACAAGGCAAAATGCCTCTGCAAAATATGAAACATAGCTACACAAAAAGCTCTAACACTTCATGAAGCAGAGAATTAAGACAAATAATTTTAATACACCAACCATATCAGAAGAAGCCTATTAAACTAGTACATATTCAAATATGTAAAACTCATTCATAGGCTGTTAGAAGAGTTTACTAAATAAAAATATTAAAGTGTATTGCAACATTTACAATTTATGTTATTATTTTTTCTTTTAGTCTTAAACCAGCTTTGAAATTTCATAGCTAAACATATTTATTGCTATATTACTTAAGCAGTCTATTCAATTAAGCTACTCTCTTACTGAAGACTTTTCTTACGTCCAGCACTGGCTGGAGATGTTAGTAATTCCAAATTTTCTGGAATACTCATTTTAGACATCAGTAAAAATAATGTACTATAAGGAGTTACAAAACTTTTGAAGAGGAATTAACATCGTTTTACTGTTTATCATTTTTTTTTTCTTTCTAGATTACACCATGAGTAATTCAAAAGGTCCAATTGGCTATTTTATCTATTACTAATGATAATTTATGGTTCAAGCAACCAAAATCTTCTCTAATCACAGAAAAATATATGGAATGATCTATTTGTAGTAGAAGAAAAAAAAAGTATAATTCCAGCATAATTCTATTTGTATCTTTCTTTTTTGGAAAATAAATTAAATCATAATTCATTATTGTCAATTACAAATAAAAAGTCAATCAACATTCACAAAACACAAGAAAATGAAAATAGACAGATTGGGATCTGGAATCTCCATTCTTAATTTCTGGCAAAAAAATTATCTTAAGATTCAGCCTCTTCCCACTTCAATGAACATATATTTCAGTGCCATAAGAATTAACTAAATAAATTCCCATTTACTTAAACCATTTCTATCTCTTCTTCCCATGAAAGATTACTTACGTATGTTATAAGTAAATCAGTCTCCGCTTTTAGAATAGGTATTTTATTTGTACAATTATTCACAGACACTATGGATGTATGGTTGATCACCTAAATTATCATCTCATGATGATAATGCAAAGTGGTTTTCATAAAAATATGCAAATAAATAAATGAATTGATAAGATCAACAAGTAGGTTTCCATAACAATAAAGATTCAGAAACTTGGGCTAATTACAACATGGATATTAAAATAATATTATTCAATTCATATTATTGAATTATGGCAACAAATACTTTTGTTGGTTATTTATATACAGATATAAATTTCACCAAATATATCTTCTTATTGGTATTTTACGTCCTTTTCCGTGACACAATTGATATTGGGTTATCTATAGGTCACCACCCTATTCTAACCAAACAAGAAAAGTACATTTAATGTACTTCATATAACACAGAATTTGAATTAAATAGAGGTGCAGTAAAATCTATTCATCAAAGATTTCAAATTGGAAAATATTTATAATGTATATCTTATTCTGGGGAAAAAAAAAGTAATAACAATAAAAAGCTTAAATACTTAAGTTAAAATCTTTCTCTGCCTCCAAAATAAAACTTATAAATCTAAAGGAATTTTAGCTTTTAGAACCATTGAGACCAAAAATTAAATTAATCCATAGATTAAATATTACACAAAAATAAAGGAAATAAAATGGCCTAACTTTAAAACAATGGCAAAAAATGTTTCCTTAATTTAATTATGCTTTTCACAAAATAACTTAGAAAAAATTATACAAGGTCTTACAAAAAATTATTTCAAGATGTAATATAGAAAATAATTAGAGAAGTCTTTAAAATAGTATTTGTACACATTATTAATAATCAGGGAAAGTACAGCAATTTATAAAATTCTACCTGAATTAATTCAGTTATAAGTATGCTTTTTAATAATTTTATCATTTTCATAATTCATAAACAATCAAGCTCTTGCTTTTATCATTAAAAAAAAAACATTTTTATTTGTAAAGAAAAGAATGCAGAAACTCTCTAAGCCCCATATTATAACACGATTTACTTGAAATTATTGGAACACGCCTAAACTAAAATATAACCTCCAAATAATAATTTGATAATTGCATAATACAACGATTAATGAAAGCAATATTTCAACTTAAATCAGCACACAGTTAACATATTTTATAATGTTTTAAGCAAATAACTAATAAAATGTTTGAAAAATAAATTAAAATCATTTGGGCTCATGAAACTCTCAAGATACTTAAAGTATTAATATTTAATTAAATTTATATTACAATCACATAGGCAAAAAGTAAAGTAAATGATAATTAAATGCCAGTAAATGAACAACTAAACTTTTAAATGTCACTTGTATAAAAGCAAACAAACATGCGATGGATCATATTAATAAATTATCAATTGTATAACTCTGTATTAAGCTTAATCATTAAAGGAAACTTTAACAATTAAGATGCAGGAACCAAAAGATTCAGAGTATGTACTCCTGATGGTGTATGTGTGTGTGTGAATATATTTCGACATCCAACTCTTCAAATAAACTTGAAAATATATATAAGAGTCAAACAAATAATAAAAAAATAAAACAAATTATCCTAATATCATTTATTTTCATTTTTAAGATAAGTACACAAAAACAAACCGATTCAAAAATCATGCAATAATTTTATATAATGTTTAACCTTTCTCTTCCAGTGAAGGAACATAAGTATTTTAAATGGAGAGTTTTTTCACCATAGATATTATTATTAGATGATTTTAGTTGGGGTTCGGTCAAGGTAGATCCAAAAAAATACAAATTTAAAAAAAAGTGTATTTTTTTAATGATTACCTGCCAACGTTTCGGCTTAGATTGTAAGCCATCTTCAGGGCTGCCTATCATGAAGACGAGAGAGGACGTCCTGTCCTTAAGTTCACATTTCCATTTCCATGATTCTCCTAGTCATGGGAATGTGAACTTAGGAACAGGACATCCTCTCTCGTGAGAAGAGGTGGTATTAACAAGAATACGAATTGGTCATTCCCGTCTAACCCATGGGCATCTCATCACTAAAAAACAGCCACCAATATGTGAGATATGCAACCTACCCATCAGCATTGAGCATATCTTCACCACTTGTAAGAAATATAAAGCAAAATTGAACCGAATGGGAATACCAACAACTATGAAAACAATACTGGAAGACAAAAGCCCATTCCTGGAGAAAGTTTTCATCTTCCTACGTGAGGTATCCCTTCATGAAAAAATTTAGCAAAACAGAGGACTTAGAATATATTTAAATAAACTGAAAAGCTGTACCAAATACAAATTAAATAAAACTTTATGTCAATGTGTATGTATGCCGGTTTTTATACATACACATGTATTATCACTGTGTAGAAATCTGAACAAACTTACTAGACAAGAAAAAAAAAAAAATTTTTTTTAAATTTAGTAAAATATGGCGTAACCAAGTAATATCTAAATTTTTTTTTGTAATATAATTGTGTTTATATCTATATAAATGCATATGCTTGGGAAAAAGAAAGACATCTTTTTTTTTTTAAATTGAATTAATGAAAACCAAATCCTCGGCAACGATGACCTGAGATGTTTGTTGCCAATAAAANTTATGGGATCCTGGTGACTCGACGTCCTCTCTCGTCTTCATGATAGGCAGCCCTGAAGATGGCTTACGATGTAAACCGAAACGTTGGCAGATAATCTTTTAAAAAAATACACTTTTTTTTAATTTGTATTTTTTTGTATCTACCTTGACCGAATCCCAACTAAAATAATCTAATCGTAAGTATTTTAATGTCAATGACCTTATTATTGCTTGGTTAAAGAAAGTGTAGTGTATACAATAAAAAGAAAAAAAAATCTGAAGAAAGAAAGTAGCTAATTATTCGTAAGGAAATTAATTCTTTAATATTATAGCAAAGATATATAGAAATTTTTTCAAGCAATATCTAATGGAGATAAAATATCAAGTTAATGTTACAATCAAAATTTTTAAAAAATATGTAATATGTCAGTATAAAATCATAAAAAAAGAAATTTGAGAGATTTGGCATTTCTATAAAATATCTAAACTGTTAAATACATTTTCAACTGCTCATTTAAAAATATGCACTGCTAATATTGAATTACAAATTAAAGTGGCATGCAGGTATAATTCTTAAAATAATNAAAAAAAGAGGATAATATTAATAATAATAAAAACAGTACTTCACTCAATGTATTTTATTATTATTATTAACACAACATTAAAAACTAAAAACAAATTCATTTGAAACAAATGAAATAATAATACTTATTTTTTCTATAGTTTAAAACTGTTTTCTTAGTAATGTTTTAACATAAGGTAATTACTACATGAATTGCAAGTCAGTATTGACAAATATTCATTGTTCTTAAATAATTTGTACAAATTATTAAAGTTTTATAGAAATTTATGAGACCCACAATAGAATTGTATAATATATTTGCACCGGTTATTTAATAGGAAAAGTCTCATAAATAAATAAATTGCGGTTCATATATCCACTTAAGTTTTTTAAAAGTATAATCCCTGACCAGTAGTTGCCAAAGTACTAAATTAATGAATTCAGTACATTCCTGCAGCACTTTTAGCAGTAATGTGAGCCCAATTTAGCCTAGAACAAATTCTACTAACTTATGTGTGATAAGCACACAGTTGACTTGTTTGTTTTTTCCAATATCACAGAAAACCGAGTTGACATACTTCCAAGAATGCTATTCAGTCTTACAAAGATTAAAACAAAAAGAAAAAAATATCATAATACAATATGAAATAAAAATAAATGCTAGGATTAGGTTAAGCATTTTTTATTTATTTATTTATGAATGAAGTTTAATTAAATGGAAGATAAAATATGTGCCAGTGCAATACTCCCACGTTCAAGAACACATTCCTAAGTATTACTACAGAAGCATGCAAACTTAGAAAAAGGAAAAGAGAGATGATTTGAGATTGATTTATTAGTGTGTTGAGTGTGAGTGTGTGTAAAGCTTACGTATTTTAAAAATGTGAATGTCAAATGGAATAATGAAAAGTAATAGGAAGAAGAGAAAAAAGAGGAAGATAAGAAGATACAATACAATATATTTATGTACATGTGTGTGTATACGTGTATGTGTGTGTTTGTATAAAGAATGTGTGATAATAATAATAATAATATAAATATGAATAACATATGATAAAATAAGATTCATAAATAAATTCAAAATTACATCAGCTAAAAAAAAAAATTACCAGAGAAGAGGAAGGATATGAAACAAATTAAACGAAGGGTTAATTTCAGTTAATAAGCATTATAATACAATTCATGGCTGCATTTTAAATTGCAGTTTGTGTGAACATGAAAATATAGAGCACATTTACACAACACACACATACACACAAATGTAAATATACAACTTTTGCAAATAATTATTATAACAACAAGATAACAAAACAATATATATATATANCTTGTATTATAAATCATGTTTAGGCTTAAATTTGTGATTTAATATAAAGGACAAAATTCTTGTATTATAAATTATGTTTAGGCTTAAATTTGTGTTCCAACTGCTTAAAAGCTAGATATACATATATATGTATCTTAATAAATAGGGAGAAAATTGTAATGGAAAAAGGATTATAATAGAAAACTTGCATTTCTAAATGCAATAGTAACTAGTAATGAAAATAGAAAATTAACACGTAACATAACACTGAGTGTTAAATCGCAGCTCAGAAAAAAAAAACATACATCCAAAATACGCTATTAATTCATTAATGAAACAATAGTTCACAATAAATAATAAAATTTTTAAAAAATTTAAGAGGGCGGAGAAAATAAAATTGCATAAAGAGGCAAGATGTTAGCTTATATATCCTTAGCCAAATAGGTACAAATATCACATAATCTATGAATATAGAAGAAAACACTATATAAGTTAATGCAAAGAATGTGCACAGAAGTATAATATGGGATCATAAATTATGCCTTAAAATACGAAAACAACACATGAACACATAAAAATTAGACCTGAGGTGACATTTTTTCCTGGATTTATTGTAAGATGCTGATTGTCAGGGTTTGTCATGTGGGTTAAGTATGGGCTTACAGACATTTTTGCAGGCAACATTTATATAAATTTAGAGTGACAGAATTATCAGTATAAAATATTAGGCACTTATTGACACAGGCACAATACTCCACATCGTTGTACATTTTACTGCGCATCACAAACAGGAAATGTAATATACTATAAGATGATGAACAATTAAACCATGTTTTGTTTGGGGTATTATAACTAAACTCGATTATCAAAGAACTTTAAGAAGTAGACTTGTGAAATTTTTTATTTTGGTGAATTAAAAGAAATAAAGAGGGTGTCAGGAAAAAAGAAAGAAAGACTAAATTTGTGTAAAAATATAAGACCTAGAGTTTCATTTTAAATTTATTTTTTGGCTCAAATAAACTTGCTTGGGAGTATGTAAGGTAATGTGAAAATATTTTTGATGCTTCTCTCCTGTTGTTTTATATATATATATATATGTGTGTGTGTGTGTGATATAAAGTGTAAAAAATGATTATCCTATATTATTCTATGACCATTATGTTACTGCTGTTATAAATAAATTTATATGAGAAAGATAGCTTACACTTGATGAAAATGTACTAGGTTGCTTTTATTAATTTTATGCTAATGCTCATTCAATTGGTGGCCCAGACCACATTACAATATTGTAGAGTTTTAAGTAATTCCCTGGCTTACTCATGAATAAATTATACTAATATTTAAAGTTGAGGTAAATACATTACAAAATAATTGTTGATTAATTTTATTGAAAAGGTTCCAAAAAAAATTTTAAAATTAGAATTTTGATTAATATATAATTGCTTAAAGTAATATTTATCAGATGACCTTAACTTTATTAAATATAGATGTTAAGACACATAAAAATACAGCATTAATAAAGTGAAGTATGTACTCTTATGTAGGAAAAACATTTTTTAGTGTAATGTTTTCAAAAGTTATGTAACTTACTTTAGCAGCAATTTTGTATTACTTTTTCTCAGACTGACAGAATTTTTTCTCATAATTGACCAAGAATAAAAGAGTTTAATGAAGCAGATATAAATACTAAAACAATAACATATGAGTTATTGCAGTGATTTAGTAATCACTATAAAATATAATATACTGTACATATTTAAAGTGTTAAAATTTTAACTAATTTTTAAATCATAAAAGCTAAATTTTTATAAATATTTTAAAGTTAGAAATAGCAAGTAAATGAACTCTCAGCTGAATGAGTATGAAACTTAGAAGTTTTAGAGTTATTTGTCCTTAATTGTTGTCTCCCTAACAGAACTTCTATGCTTATCTGATTCCAGTGGAGTGCATATTCTCAAGAGGGTAAGCAAATTTATGAAATAAATTAGACTAAGGTTTTTAGAAAGCCAGGTTTAGAATGGGAAATTATATTTCTATTCTATTTAATGAACAGCTATAAATACACAATTTGGAAACCAACTAGAAAGTTTTAGAATTGGTGACAACTGGAAAGCATTTGAATGAATAAAAATGAATCGATGAATAAATTATATGTGATAATGTGGTCACAATAAAATTTCAAACAAATTATAAAAAAATATTATTTAGCAAATTAATATACAAATTACAAAGAATAGTTTAATTATATTAATTACAGTTTATAGTTTAACTCTAATAATACAAAAAATTAATTATACAATTGTTTGTATAATTAATAGATTTAAACTATACCAGATATTTTTACACAACTATTTCAACACCAACTACTAATAACACTACTTTCTGTTAAGTATTGAACTAATTGATGATTTAGTTACCAGCAATCACATTTCATACGATTTCAGTAAAATGAAGAAAATCATATGCCCAAATAGAATGAAATATTGAGGAAAAAAAATAAAATGTCTGTCATGCATGAGCTGTCAATTTTTAAGTAATTCCCAAAGCTTCATTAATGATTGATATAAATAATAAAGTAAATGACTAAATTTAATTTAAGAGGCAAAGAGAACAATAAGTATATAAAGTATGTCCACTATAGTTTGTTCTAGACTGCACGGAAAAAAGAGTAAGAGAAACACTCACCCATCATAGTTATATTCTTACTTAACAAGCATTTTTTTTTTCTTTAAATGTTATAGATCATAAACAATAGAAAACTATATTTTACACCTATCATATTCTATAAACTTTTCCATAACTCAAGTAACAGCTAAGATATTACAATTATAAACATTGGGACCTACCCAACACTCATAATTACATTATTAAATATCTCTCAATATGTTTTTTGAGAAATATTTTTAAATATAAATGTTATTAAATTTCATTTTACACCAATTTTATTCTATACTTTTTTCTTTGTGATGCTAATAATAACAAATATATTAAGAATTAAAATTTTTGGCTCCCCTAAACACANATTTATCTGTTTTCGAATAAAAGCTCGAAGGCCTAGGAATTTTCCATATATTCTATGTAAAACAGTTTTTAAGAAATCCCTCTCACGAGGATCTTCACTATCAAACAATTCCAATAGCTAAAAAAATAAATACGATTTAAAAATAAAAAATAAAGCATTTTTAAAATAAGCATATAGATAAATAAATGTTTTATATGGACTAACATGAATCAATACCTAGTACTATGAAAAATATTCCATTCTATTCCAAAATTTAGCAAAATATAATGTCTAAAATAAAAAGACCACACCAAATGGAAATTAGTTATACATAGTAGCTCCCTTATATTATCCCCAAATTAATAATTATTAAATGTCAATATCTCCAAGCCGTTCTCCAACTCCCTAAAAGCCCCTTTTCTTTTCCTCTACTAGAACTAATCAAACCCAAGCGCTTCATGGGAGTCAGATGGCAGAAATCCTGTTATCCTATTGTTTGTCTCTGGTGCATCTAACTGTCAGTTAGTGTAGCAAGAGCTCACTTTTCACAAGACAGAATCTTATAACTATTACCTTTCCATACTTAAAATTGAGGATAATTCCCTATAGTAGGCCTCTTCCACATTTTTAAATTTTAACCCATTTCTCTGCCTCTTTACCAACAAGATGGGACTTAGGTATGTGCTGATGAAAAAGAATTATTATTATTATTGTTATAACCTTTCCTCCCCATACCGATCCTGTTAACTATTCTAAATTTACCGAAAAGGGTGTGATTACTTGATCACTCCAACCTAAAGCTGTGAATCCCTCAGAGGTTAAACACATTCTTTCCCAAGTACAAATCCCCTGGCCACGATCATATCACCCCCCCCCCCCCATATTTTTCTCCAATTCCCAGGAGGAATTCTTTTCTTTATCAATCTTTTCAATAACACACTCCACACTATGTCCAACTACATCCCTACTCAACTACACCCACTTCCCTCTACTCTGGAAATTCTCAACAATTACCTATCTCTTCCCCAAACATGGAAAACCCACCCAGCCTCCCACTAACTAATCAATCAGTCCCCTCTTATTCGTGTCCAAAATTTTTTATAAAATTCTCATAAAGAAAAATATTGACCATCCTTCAATTCAGCAACCTCATTCCTAATCACCAGTTCCGATTTATAAGCAAACCCTCAACAATAAAAGGCCAAAAAGTGATTGATCTCATCGTTATTATTAACCTCGCTATTGAGTGCAAGGAGTAATGCACCTCTGCCTTCCAAATGTTGCTCAAGCCTTTGGTATAGAGGCTTGCTCGTTAAGCTGAAGATGATCCTCTCTACTATCTCATTATCAATTCCTACCTATCCCACTGATCCCCTATGGGCAGGAGTAGTCTGACCTCTGCCCAGTGGAAACGATTTCCACAGAGCTGCATCCTTAGTCCTATCCTTCGAAACTCTTTCACTGCTGACATTCCATTTCATCCCAACACCCTCCTAACATCCTATGCTGATGAAAACACCATTCTTTCATCACTCTGATCCGAACACTCAGAAAATAAACTGACTGTATACATGATACTTATTAGACCTTTCTGGACTTATGGCATCGAACTGTGAGACTCAATGAGCCATCGAACATTATATCCAGGGGTTCCAATCCAAGGTCCTTCGCACTATCCTAAATGTTTCAACCTATGTAAATAATAAAACCACCCATACTGACATTCATATCTCTTATTCCCTCCAGATTTTCCAAATTCCTTATCAACCCCCAAGGGCATCCCGATCATGAAGTGTTCTCTTTTGCTTCCCATGAATGTTCAGGATTCCCTCTTGATATCTCAAGGGGAGGTTACAAAAATACTTACTACAGCCAGCCTAGTGGCACTTGTAAGTACAACAGCACTTTTATCTTAATCTTAATATTTTTCCTCTCCCTGTGTCATGTAAATAATCAGATATAATCTATATTTTCTAAAAACAATTACCAATAAAGAATTTTTTTTTAAATCGTTAATAAGCAAGTTTTTTTTTTTTTTTTGTGATGTACAAAGTATGTTACAACTAATTGTAAATATGAATCAGGAATTGGCCAAGAGGGTAGCAACCAAAGTAGATAAGAGCTAATCCCCATGGCAGTGCCATTTGTCTTTGTTTATGCCTGATAAAAATTTCCAATTCAGACTCATTCTAAAAATGAGTGTATACAGGCATTGAATATGTCGAATTTAGTGCCAACGAATTACCGTTTATGGAAAGCATTGATTTTCTGTTTCCATATTCTATTTATATTTGTGTTTTCAATAGATAATTTTTAATGAGAATCCTTTGGAATATTATTCTAGTGAAAAATGTTACAAATACACCTCAATATTATTGTTTTAAGAAGGTAGAATAGCAGCATAATAAACACTTCTACCAGGCTCAACCATGTAGAAAAGTTACTTTTGCACATCATGTGATGGCTTCTTCAGGACTGAAAGTAGAATGATATACATCATTTGCTCATTTTACTTTCTGCTCTGAAGAAGCCATCACATGATGGACAAAAGCTAAAATAACTTTTCTTACATGGTCAAGTCCGGAAGAAGTGTTAATTAATATATCTGGAGACCGTGGAAGCCTAGGCGAATATCTAGAATGGTAGTTGTCAATGGCTTGGGTGAACCTATCACCATGAGAATACATATGAATAGGTGGAGCTATTTAATTGTAACTATTGCCTGGTAAAACCTTTAGGTCTGGTTCTAGATTGTCCAGGAAGTAAAATGAAGGCAGTAATTAGATATATTCATAAATAAAATCATTAATCAGAATTTGTAATACAAATTAAGAAAATAAGAAAATAAATGTTAGAAAATTACATTTTTTTCATTTATTGTTCCATAAATATTTCAGTAACACAAAAAACACCAAAGATATAAAAATTATAAATTATGGTCATCCTCTAACCCCCCCCCTCATACC
>KZ808757.1:107315-142269 GCA_000696205.2 Oncopeltus fasciatus
ATATATATATATACATATAAAAGACAATATGAATTTTCAATAATATACCAATTTTTGATAAATTTTAACAATATAGGAAATTTTATTAAAAACATATGTCACAACCCAACTAAATGACAACAAAAAACTATTTTAACTGTCAACAAGTTAAAAATAATAATAATCAGTCCTTTATAATTGATTTTGTAAATATATGAAATGAAATAAAAATGGTCATGAATCCTAGAAAATTCCAAACAACCTTGTCACTGCTATGAAGATAGTTTGGTGTACTCACCAAAATTGGTCTTCTGGCCTTGGAACTATTCTCTACTCTGTGGATTTACTGCTATCCCACTAACATTTATGAATCTTAGCCAGCAGGTTTGCAGTAGAATGGCATCACATAGTGTGTTAACACCAGAAACTCTACTAAGCAATGCAGTAAAATTGACGGATCTCAGATGCTGTGTTTAAACCATAAACCGGTCAAATCAAGGCAATGTTAATCTTGGTCGTCTTGAGCCATGAGATCTTTTGGTTAGTCCCTTGAATCTTGTCATTGCTCTTGGACTTAAGCCTATGGCTAGCTGATTAAACAAGCTGCATAGTCCACACTATGGTCGTCTTTAAAAATTACTATCCTAAGCAAGGTATTCATACCAGATTGCTCATTTGAACAACACTAGCCAGTCTAATAAACTTTTAGAGAAAAATGAATAATAAATTTAAGAAAAAAGTATTTCTTATAAAACAAATAATTATTATTCTTAAACAAACCATTTTCTAAATATTTCCGCATAACTGTACATCCTCTGACATATATCATCAGAGCTAACAAGATAGACATTTTAATTAAGTAATTGACTTAAATAATAATATATAATGCATATTATATACATAATATGCACATGTACTTTTCACTACATAAAGTTTGACCAAATTTTCCACCCATTCCAGGAATGCAGATGACACATCAGAAAAAGTACAGTTATTAGTCAGTTGACACTGCTTTTCTTGAAAAATGTTCTCACTCTTGAAACAAAAATACCTTAAGATTATTGAGATAAAAATGGATATTGTCATTTAGTGTGCCTTCGTCCTCAAAAGATTTTGGTAATGTCTTCCCAAGGTGGTCACAAAGTCATAGTGGGAAGTTAAGACACTAGTTATCATCCTCTTTCTTTATTTCCCTCTCTCTCTCTTGGCAACTTGATCTCCTATCTATTTGAGCTTCTTCAGAAAATAAATCTCTCCATAATTGTAGCTGATGCCCTTTTTCTTATTTTAAATATGATAAAAAAAATGTAATTATAAATACAATGCAACACACAAAATGTGTAATATGTACATAATAGGTTCTAAAATTTTAAACTCCTTGAGTCATTAGTCATCCCAGGTTCTTATCAGACGAAAAAATGCCAGGCTTAAAAGATGAATCATCAGTAAAGCTAAAAAAAACCATGTAATTTTGCTAATAACATTTAAAAAATAAAAAACTTTCTTTCTTTTTTAATTAGTACTATTACTATATACATTATTCATAAACAGTAGATTTTAAGAGTTTATTCAGAAATTGGGTTTTACCCACTAATATTTTTAATAAATTGTGCAAATGGCATATGAGAAATCTGAATTTCAATAATAGTTTATGAAATTAATAATAATATGTATAAAAGAGAAATTAATATTTAGAATCCATTACAATATGATATACCGAAATAACATACCTAAAATCAAACGAATTAGATTAAAAAATTATTTTTAGCTTCATAAGGCAATGAAATAATTTTTTTTTTTTAATTCAGAAAAATAGGAAAAGATAGGAAAGAAAAAGAGGAAAGAAAGCAGCACTGGCTGGATAACGTCACACCCAGGGTAGCTCTGAGCAGCAAACATGTAAATGCAAGAATACTGTTACATACTGTGGTTTAATCCTCTTTTATAGTACATAGCACTAATGATTTCTTCATGTATTTAAAACAGTATAAAATAAAAATAGTAATAAAAAACTAAAGAAATTTAGTCATAACAGTCCTGTAGATTTTAAAATATATATTTTTTAACAAGTTTATCCATTCTAAAATAAAATCTGTACATACCTGAAGAACGAACTTTTGATCAATAACTTTCTTTCCAATAGATGGTTGGAAATCAGAAGACTCTAGAAACCTCAAGAAAATTTCGTATACTAACTGAAATAGAAAATAAAACAGACTCAATATGTTAGAAGTATTTATATCATAAATATATCTATTAGATAGTATAACAAACTAGGCAATATGTAAATTAATAATTATATACAACTAATATAATGTTAAAATCCACTTTATTTAAAAATGATTTTAATTGAGAAAGTAAAAGTAATCATGATAAATTCAAATTTCTGGTGTACTTAAAGAAAACAAGAAAATTAAAATCGAAGAGAAGAAATTAAGAAACTTTATGAAACATGTACTGAAGAAAATAAATAGTTTTTAAATTCATTGGGGAAAAGTTAAGTTTTATAGGAGATAAATTTAAAAGATTTAGAGACCGTAGGTTGACTATGGAGGGAAGGCCTAAATTGCAGGTCTTCTTCAGGACAATGGGGGTGATTTAGATTTAGTTTTCCTAGAGCAGGAATCTCTTTCTCTCACCCCTCCCCTCCCTACCTCCCTCACACTCGCACTCTCTCCCTCTCTCTAATCACCCACATTACTAAGAAGAATGTCTGAAATTTAGATCAAAGCAAAAGAAATAATAAAAACTGTTCAAGTTTACAAATTATTTTTATATCTTGAAATTACAAGACCAAATCTCTGCCTAATTCCTACTCTTAAAAATAAAATAATGTACAGAAAAACATAAAATGCAAGGAATTTAATTGCTGAAAAGCAAAATTTGAGATAGCAGTAAGCAGGAAATATGAGCAGGAGGATTGTTTTCTGTACAAAAGAATAGGTAGGTAGAGCAATCTATATTGAAAGGTATTTTAAAAAAAATCAAGGGCAAAGATATCCTAACAGTAAATAATCTAAAAGGTTATTTCCACCACCAATGAATATAGAACTGTCATACCTTCCATTGTTTGTCTTCATTGGTTTCTGCAAACCATCTGTTGGCGAGCGCTTTCGGACATTGTCCATCTTCTGGCCGAATACATGCGTTCACTGTCACTGTGACAGTGAACGCATGTATTCGGCCAGAAGATGGACAATGTCCGAAAGCGCTCACCAACAGATGGTTTGCAGAAACCAATGAAGACGGACAATGGAAGGTATGACATATCCTAACAGTATATAAAACTATTGAACCATTCTAGAGAATATTTAGACAAGGGCAGAATGAGAAAATCACTGGATAGAAACTAGATTGATTCAGTCCTGCATCGTAATCCTAAAATCAAATGTTAATAAGTTTAATAAAATCAAATGGGATATGTTATGAAAACAAAACAAAAAGGCAGAAGTACAACAGCCCTCATAGAAAGCAACGTGAACAATATTTTGGGTTTCTGAAGATATATTGATGATGGATTTCAAAGAACATAATACTGCACTTCAGGGACTATATTAAGCTTCTCTCTTGCCTAATTTGAGTAAATAAGTAAAAGAAATACAGAGAGGTGCTTCTGCTGAATGATAGTGCACTTGTTCATACTGTACAGTAGGAGTTCTATGACTCCCAATCATGACTTCAGTTTCTCAGAAATCTAGAATCTACCTTACATGGATGGTTGAATTCTGCCCTCTGGAACTGGCCTTAAGCGGCTACTTCTTATTACTAAATTTAAAGAAATATCTCCATGGAAAACAAAAAATTGGAAGGCCGTTCATTTCAGTAATTTAATAAAATTGTGCAATAAATGCTAGGGATTTGATCAATGAGTAATTGAATAAAACATACTTGTGATAAAAGATATTTTTATTTCGGGCAATGCTTCAGCAAGGATTTAAGACCCCCTGAAGAAAGTCTAAAATTCAGGCTATGTTGGCCAAAATGGAATTCTTTATGGTTTACAAGCACGTTTTTATATGAAAACTCATTGACCAAATACCAACCATTTCTAAAATAATTTCATGTTAAAAGGTAATTAATATATAAGGCCTTCTAAATATTAAAATACTACATCAGTGAATTTTACAATACTCATTTTAATATTTTATAATTAAATCAGGACATAATTGACTAACTCTGTGTACAAGTATCAGTTAAGTAAAAATTATATTAACAATTGGTAAGTGTCAAATAAGCCTTTCTAACATCATAAATTAACATACTTCTTAAAAAGGCAGGCATATTAAAAATATAATTTGTTAGAAAATAAGTATAAATTCAGAGTTTAATAAGACTATTTACATGCATTTAAGTATTAATTTAAAAACTTATAAGGTTTAAAATCAATTTAAGAAGGAAATATTATTATTGTTAATGTGGGAAGATTTAATAAAATTAATAAGAGAGGAGTCAATAACAAACTAGGACTTTATCAGAGAACAAATATATCTAACACTGAGCTACAAGCGTCAATTGTATTTGGTTGCTTATATGAAGAGCAAGGAGTAAAACATGCTGTTATAACAAAACAAAAATTATGAGATTAAAAACATAAATAATAATCTTCTGACTTACATAAACGATATTTTTTAATAAAAAATTGAGAGTTTTTGACCGCAGAGATTATTAGTAGATGTTATTTTTATTGAGGTTCAGTCAAGGTTGATCCAAAAAATACAATTTTAAGAAATGTGTATTAATTAATTATCTGCCGACATTTCATTCATGCCCAGTCATGATTAGTGATCCAGATGTCCCCTCTCGCCTTCATGATAGCCCTGAAGATGGCTTACAATGTAAGCCGAAATGTCGGTAGATAATTAAAAAATACACATTTTTTAAATTGTATACTTTGGATCAACCTTGACCAAACCCAAACAAAAGAAAACATCTACTGATAATTTTAAATGGTTTTAGAGGTTAATTATATAATACTTTTATAGGTTTAAATATTAAAACATACCGTTAAATGAGGCCATGAGGCTTCAAGAGTTGGATCATCTTCTTCGGGATCAAAATCTGGATTTTCACTAGGAGGTAACGTACGAAAAAGATTGGCTGATATCTGAAATTAATTAACAGTATTTTAAACACTTTATAAAACAGAACCTTTCTAGACTACAATCCAGAAAAAATATAAATGGTTTTAATTGAGAGAATTGACAAGTTATATTTAATAGATTAAGTGAACATTTAAATTCATTAAATGAATATGCACTAAGGCTTCATTTAATCTTTCTTTTACACTTCAATAGGAGTATAGGTAAGACATTATTATGAAATTCTTAACTTGTTATAGCCATATTTGACTGCTGCCTTAGAACCTATTAAAAAGATGTCAAAGAACATTAAAGCAATTGCGAGTAACATTGTTCTCTGGGGTTTAAGCTCACTCAAGCTTCTAGAGTTAAATGAAATAAATGATGCCTTGACTTTATTCGTGCTTAGAAAGCTCACTCAGAAGCAGCTAAGGTGAGAAGCTCCCACAACCTAGAACATAGTTTTCCATTTAGAGATGTTTTTTTTTTTAGTTTTTTTTTGTTTTTTTTAGAAGTTTAAACTAAAGGATTTCAAAAACAGTGGGAAGAGTTAGACAGGCAAATAGCATATGTAACAGAAGAATCAATCAAAGAAGCAATCGTCAGTAAAGATGGACCTCAGGTGGATCATGATGCCCTATCTCTGCTCAGAAATTTAGAAAAGTACTGTCAATGTGGTGAGAGAGTAAGAGGAGAGTCGTGCCACCTATCACTGTCACTGACATCCAGGGTCATGCCTTGGAGAGCAACTGTACTTGAATTCCATGGCCTGTGACTCACTGAACAGAACAGTTAACACATTAGTATCCACTGTCTTGTCTGCAAGTTGTTTGAATAAGAAACCCTCTACATAGGCTATGGAAAAACCAATGACTGATGGGAAATGAACCCAATATAGTCAGTGTAATTTTGAATGTGTTTATATGACAGATTAGAACTAAATTATAAATGATAGTTATTTAAATTTATAAAACTGATGTTATTTCTTGTTCAGAATCTTTAGGAGTTATTTTATACCAAACAGAAAACAACAATTATCACACCAATTGGTTTATTATGATTAACAGAAAAATAAAAACACAGAATAAATTTTACTGTACCAAATAAACAGTATAGCTTAATATCTACTAACAAAATATATCTAATAACAAAACATGATGCAAGATTTGGAAATTGGTTACTTTTATCCAGTAATATCTTAGTCTACTCAAAGAAAACATTTTAAATAATTAATCATGAATTGTCACAAAATAGCATTGATATTTTTATCAAATGCCTCTGACTTATTAGGCATTGATTTAAATCATGAGACAAAGATCAAATTAGTATTCCAGGATATAAAAAAAAAAACCTCAGCATTCTGCTAAAAACCATGAAGGTGATGTGTATTTATCAAATATAAAAAAACAGTTAATTGTCTTCTGGAGGTCATAAACTTTGAAAGTCATTATTAGGATTATAGAATCCCCGCATCAATATTACAAGCAATTGTTCCAGATTCTACAGAGAAGTTAATTGTATCAAATATATACCAGTCTGGAGATTCAAATGTAAAATTTTTAGTTTCCTCAAAAAAGAATCCCTTATCAGAAAAATAATCCCTAATTTATAGAACTTGAGCACTTTAAATTATAGATTTAACCTTGCAATCTAAAATAGGAGAACTATGAATCAAAACACAAGATTACAGTAATTCAGAAAATGTTTTGTTTTTATGATTAATAACCAATAATAAATTTTTTTTTGTTAAACTTTTATTTATTCATTACATTCTGTTAAATAAGAACATTTTGTAATTTGATTACAATGAAAGTAAAAATGACATTCAATGTCAATCACGTAAGGAGAGAAGGTGACTAATGACACCACTCTCGACAATAATAAAATGGAAGATTTAAATAAACTGTAGGTTCCAGGTCAGTACAAGTTAGTCAAAATAATTTTTAAAAATGCTTATAAAACTTTCAAATATTTATTGAATTCAATTTAATTATCTCGTCAAATGATAAAAAATTCAAGTGAACAAAATTACTTTGGAACAATAATAAAATAAAATATTATTGACACAATAAAATGAGAATCTAAAAATTAATTAACACAATATAAATATGAAATTTTTGCTGACTAAATCTCTAAAGGTAAAAAATCTACCTTTGCTAAAGAAGCAATCAATATTAAAGATTAATACCGATAATTATTTTGCAATATATAAGGGAAATATGTAAGTTAAAAATCATTTCTTCTTGGACATGCCAGTAGGCCTTTACTTAATAAAATATATTTAGTTTAAAATTTAGTAGTGGTAATAGTAATGAGTATAGTGACCCAGCAACTAAATAAAAACTAATGAGATCTTTTTCTTTAGTCCTGACTGAAAATCCTTCAGAGAGAACTTGATAAAACATGTTCCTATAGGGCCAATCAATGTTAAATACTAATAAAATTGTTGAAAAAATTATTTGTCTGATGTTGATTACAATTTCCTGATGATGTCAGCTGTTCCTTAACAGCTATAAATATTATGATAATGAAGCAATCCTAATAAACTTGAACCCAGCTAGCTAGGGTTTGATACCAAAGTGGAATATAATATTAAAAAAACATATAACAGGTTTTTAAAGGCCACTTTTCTGGGGCTTACATGATTATTGCAGAGGGTAAAAACCTTAAAAATACTTGTAATAGTTCAAATGCAGTTTGATTATACCTGAACACCATTACAAATTTATATATCCACTATGAAAGAAACAAGAACATGCAAACAAATATTAGAGTTATCATCAATAAATCAAAGGAATGTCTGAGCTCCAAAAATAATGCATTCGTTGTAAAGAGAAAGATCTATCCTCCTTCTTTTATAAAGTTACAGTAATGTCGAAGCTACACAACTCTGGTATGTTGAATATTTTCTAATACTGTTTTGTCTGCTCTTTAGCAACTTTTATTTTATTGTGCTTAACAATTGGTCTAAAAATGAAATTTTTAACTGCATATAAAATTGAATCCAAGAATTCTTCATGATGGATAGTCAGATATATTGCCAGTGAAGTTTCCCACACAAAATATTTGTAACATGAAAATATTTTTTTATATATAACTCTTTATTTAAAAAAAATTATTCTGTACACTGTAATTTTTGATGGGGTACATTGTTGTCCTTGCTTGTCTATCCCGGGACGTAACTTGTCCTTAGAGAGGAGCCCAGGTTAACCCGCGATATACTATCTGGCACCCATCTTCTCCTTTTCCTAGGATAAGAAGGAGACTAGGCAGGGAGTCAAGGAGGGAGTGAGAGGAGGAGAAAAATGCCAGTGCATTCACTCCCTTGATCATGAAAATATTCTACATACTAGTATAGTAGTCTCCAAACCAATAAAAACCCCATTCCCTCATTAGATAGACACCTGAAACAATCCCTCAATGGCCAATAACTATTGTTTATTATTTATTATAAAGGTTCTGATGAAATTTTCATAAATTACAAATAAAAATGGCATAAAAACAGGGTTTTATTGGAGCTAACAATAAGTAACAGTGGCAATAGTTGTTATATGCCTTAATTGATAAAAGAATCATAAAAATATTTTCCTTAAGATAATTAGTTTTTTGGTAATTTACAGTCGACAATGATTCTCATGAGATTTGGAAATAGCTACTATAGCTGGAGCAAATGTTCTTTTGCAGCCAATTGTGTCTTCATTATCAGGGAAAAATGTAATAATAGTTCAGTCCAGGTAAATGGGTACACCTCAATGAGTAGCTAATTATTTTAGAGCAAAAGGACAGGCAATAAAGGCCTCCTTGGATCAAGTAAAAAACATTCTTTCTTAGGCCAAGACCATAAAAAATTCTTTGAGCCATTTATTTATAAAGACAAATTGTATGAAAATTATAGAATGAACTTGAAATAAAACTTGGTCACGCCTACGTTATAGATAGGCTGCAACTTTTACTATCAATTGTATTTATTTACTAGTACAGAGCCTCTGCCAATAGACTTATGTTTATACGTAGCAATCTCCCCTCCTCTCCCCATAAGCCAGAAAGAAGTGTTATAGCTTTATAAAATCATGAAGGTGCAGCTAGTAAATCGGGCTTGGCCCAAAATATTTCATTTAATATCCTCCGATAGTTAATCAAGGTTACTTTGACTTTTATCTCATCAGACAGCAATGGTTTGAAATATTAAAGACGTGAATTAAGTAAGATAATGTACAGGAATGGATTCAACTATCTTTTCTCTAAAGAATTAGATTTATGTAAGTTTATTAGATAAAACCTTTTTATTATTGAATATGGCTGAAGTAGTACAACTTACTGCTTAAAGAAAACAAATAATCAATACATAAAAACAGTGAAGAGTTCGGTAACAAACATTTTAAAGTCATATCAGTTTAAATTTAACTGATAATTCATAAAAAATAAGTGAATATAATTTAGTACTTCTTAAACGACATAATTTTTGCCTTTATACTCTCTTCAGTAGATATTAAGGAGACTATTCAGAATGTGTCAGAATGCCCTATAAAAATTAAAAAATACTTCAGATATACTCAAATAAATGATCTTGCATGCTTTTTAACAGAAACAAAGCAAAAGCTATATTTACAAAGGTTATTTATACATTATTTTTAAAATCATACATACCATTTTCAATATTTCTGGGTATACAGGTTCAGTCAAGACACCTCTACCAGTTGATACATATTCAACCAATTCATTCAATGTAGCTCGCTTAGTTTCTTTACCCTTAATATCCGCCATAGGATCCATAAAATCAAAAGCAATACAGCACTGCCGTAATTTTCTAATAAAAAGTTCTTCTTGTTCAGATGAAGAAACATCTAAAAAATTATAAATAATAATATAATTAGGTAAATAATCTAAAGGGTTATTATCACTACAAATGAATATAGAACTATAATACCTTCTATTACCCGTCTTCATTGGTATCTGCAAACTATCTTCTGTTGGTGAGCTCTTTCGAACATTATCCACCTCGTGGCCGAATACAAGTGTCCACTGTCACTGTCTGTATTCAACTGCGTTTTTATTCTGTGGGCTGACGCATCTGACCAACCCACAGAATACAAACACGGTTGAATACAGGCAGTGACAGTGAACACATGTATTCGGCCACGAGGATGGATAATGTCTGAAATCGCTCGCCAAGAGAGAGAGAGAGAGAGATAGTATTTATTTGTACTGTAAATACAAGTAGTATTTACTTGTTTCATTAAAGAGTTTTTGCTTTGCTAGTATTATTTTTGTTTATTTTATTTTTTCCCGAGACACAAAACTTATAATCATATATNTATAATAAATATGTTAGACTTAAAAAAAAAATTTTTTTAATTCAGACTTTCCTAACCACAACCACTGATTTCTTCATTTCTTTTATAAGGTCTTAGTGCATAAAATTAAACCTGATAGATTTTAGAAAATTCAAGATCAACTGAATAGTATAAGGGAAGTACAATTTATATCAATCATTGCACTGGTCTGCAAATGTATTCTTGGCATTGGTTGTACACAATATACTTCAATTAAAGTAAAATAAATTATTAAACATAAGATAGAAAAGTTATTCATGCCTAAGGAGTCTACTAGGGTTGACACCACCCAAAAACTTGTCAAACAAGAGAGGATTAAAACATTTGACTAAGAAACTTCATAGGGAAAATTTGAAAGTAACTAACTGATTAATCTAGCCTCGTGTAAGTATTTTCTATAACAGACAAATGTTCGAAACTAAGAATATTAGTTAATAAATTAATTAGTAATAAACAAATAATAAATTAATAAAAAGCAAGTAATAAAAGTAAAAAATAAGCAATTGTCTAAAGCATTAAAAAAAAATTAACATATGTAAGCATAAGCACAGCTTAATAAATTATACTACATATGTGCCTGCTAATTGCATCTTGATTTTCTGCAAACTTAGAAGACATTAGAAAAGTGGGACTACAAATTTAACTTTGTTTAAATTTCAATAAATCACAATGCACAAACAAAAACAATATTGTTGATTTATTAGTATAAAATAAAAATAAAGACTGTAAATAAATAGGAAATAAATAGACACCTTAAAAAATAAGAATCCATTCAAATTTTTCAGGAAAACGCATCAACAAACATTTAAAGGCATATAAAAAATATTTTGAATAGCCTATCCTTGATTAAAAATCTCCCATATCCCTGTGATCAATAAAATTAGAAAGATTAGTCTTATACACATATTGTGTAACCAATATTTCCTTTGATGAATATATTAAAAACAGATCACTATCTGTAACTACCAATAAGTGACTACCATTTTGTATGTCAAAACTTAAAAATTAGTTTATTGAACAATTAAAAGAACATTAATTAGCGATATAGAGTACTTTTTTAAGAATGATAATCAATCTGTTTTGTACCATAACTAGATAAAAAGCTTTGAGTTCCCCAATTTAACTTTACCACAAGTTCTGATTAAACAGTAGTTAATTTCAATTAATATTATAAATAAATTCATCAGGAAATATAAGCTTTAATAATCTACAATGGTGGACAAAAATAGGAAAAAAAATCTGCTTATGGATTGCTCCCTTCTCTCTCTTTTTTTTTTTTTTTTTTTAACCCACATCTTAACAAACTATATACCATGTTTTGTGAATATAAAATAGAATATAAACCTTGAATGGCCAATAGATAAACCAAAAATCTATTGTTCTGAAGTGCCCTAATACTACCTAATAGCTAGGTAATAAATAAGTTATTATATTTCAATGGTAATAGTCACAATGGAAATAGCATGTTATTCCATATATTGTATTTCTATAAAATATTATGAACTGCATTACATAACAGATGTAAAATAAAAGCTAAATCATAATTGAAAGGAAAAAAAAATATTTAAAATATGTAAATATTAATTGTTTGGATATATAGTAAAAAAGCCTTTTTCAGCCTGACCTCTTAAATTAAAATACTCAACTTCATTGTCAAAAAAACAAAAAATTTGTCAAGATGAGTAGGAAGTACAAGGACCAAATGCAGTAAAAAAAATGTACGTTAGCTCCTTCTTTAATCTTTTATTTTAAGAATAGACATCCATAAAAAGACATACCTTCCCTACCAAAGTCACAATCTTGTTAAGAGTGGCATATGATAACAGTTCTAAAAAGAGTGAGCCACATATTAAATAGGAAAATATTTTTCTCAATCAAGTGAACATATAACATAATTTAATAGAAATGTTTACAGGTAAATTAAAAATTACCTAAACTTGACCCTCTTCTTTATGAACCAGGCCTTCTTCCTTCAGAAGCCTTATGTCATATAAATTCAACTTTCCTCTTGATATAATAAAACATTAACGGGTATTATTCAGTAAATTCATATTTAACTCCCATTAATCCCTGTAATAAATACTTTAATATTCTAATCCTAAACATGAACTATGGCTTCAAAATTTAAAAGAGAAGAAATGGTTAAAACAAGCTCCTTGAATTAAGATACCAACACGTAGTAGTGAATGATTCAGCACATGATACAAGATCTTTAAAATCAGTATTGCATTGACAATACTGCTCCATCAGTACCATTTTGTATTATAATGTAAAAAATCACAAATGGTGGTTTAATTAAAATAACAAATTGGGTAAAGACGCATGAAAAGAAGTAAAAAAATTGAAAAACCAATTGGAGGATGAATAGTGGGAAAGAATTATGGATTATTTTGGATTTAAATTTGAATTTTTGGGGGTAACACACACATGAACATTTTCGCTATTCAACATCTCAAAACAATAGAAATAAGGTTTTGGCAAAATCTTGATCTTGTATCCATTCATTTTATTTTCATTACCATGCAAATAATAAATTACTTGTTGATTGAATGGATATGTAATTCAACTACACTATTGAATATTTAAGACAGAACCTTATTTATTAACTGAAAGCTTAAAAATTGTATAAAAAGTAAATGAGCTGTGAAGAATTATGGGGCGCCGGGATAGCTCAGGGGATCCGTACGGGTCTCGCAATCCTGACGCCGCGGGTTCAAATCCCGCCCAGGTCAATCTTTTATTTATAATATAGAAGGTTGTCCTGAGCCATGGGTGTTTAAAATAGGGTGGCAACCTGTAGATAGCCCCTCCCTCCAATGACCCTTAGTGGTTGCAAGGGAGGCTAACACAGGAAAAAAAAAAAAGTCTAGCGTTTTCTTGTGANAATTCATTTTAATAGTTGCTGAATGTTAAGAATCTTAAAATTATAATTTTCAGAGTAAAACAATACTACTTAAGTAGCATAAGTAAATAGCACCAATTAATTTTTCCTTCATTGGAATATCATCCTTAAGAACATGGATTAAAAAATAAATAAATAAATAAAAACTTTAATTCTAGCTATATAGCTATGAGTAGAAATTGTACTAGCAAAAATGTAACAAATTAAGCCTCGGTAAGACTTTTAAAAATCTGTTTGTCTCAACTATTTTAGTTAACAGTTCCAAATCTATTTCAATCTAGCAAATAAGGTTAAAATGTGTAGAAAGTAGAAGGCAAAAGGTATTTAATCCCTCACAGCACTCCATTATTCTGATTGCTAATAAAAATATAACATTTCTTAGTAGTAAAGTGAAACAACTTGTTAAGAGTACACTTACCAGTATTTTTTCCTCAGATTACTTCTTAAAGAGGTGTTATATACAAAAATAAAATGAACACATAGGTAAAAATAATTATCAAATTTAGAAACGAACAGTATGAATTACTTAAGTTCATAGCAAAATACATAATAATTGAAATGGATAGAATCAAAATAAATTTTAACATCAGTGAGAAGTAATAACTTTATTTCTATAATCTGACAACTTATTATGTGATTTTTCTATTTTTTATTATCAAGTATCAGTTACTTAACTTGACTGAAACAAAATTTTTAATACGTAAATTTTAATTCTTTAAAAATTTTCAATATTCAATTTTGATATAATGTAAATATATGCACTTCCTTTAAGAAGAAAAACTCTTTCTTTTAATGAATATTATATTTGTTGTGGTATTTAATCCCGCATTAATTTTATACAATAAATGCAAGGGAATAGAACAAAAAATCTAACTGTCTCAGCCAGGACTCGAACCTGGATCTCCTGCTTTCCATTTATTAAATTTAAATTTNACAATATTAAAAAACAAAATTAAAGCAAAAAAACGAGAGTCTAATAAATAGCTAACAATGTTGGCTCCTTCGAGCATAAGATGATTTATTTGTCTTTATCGAAGGTATAGGCTCCCAGTAGAGTGCGGGGAATTTAATAAGTTATCTGACTAGTTTCGGTGGTGTAATTGGCACGCCGGCCTGGAAAGCAGGAGATCCAGGTTCGAGTCCTGGCTGAGGCAGTTAGATTTTTTTCCTCTATTCCCTTGCATTTATTGGCTTTCCTTTAAGTTCTTTAAAAAAAATTTGTATTGAGTTTCATTAGACTACAACAAAAATGACATCATGAGAGCATTAAGAATAATTTTATCTACATACTGAGTTCCAGTAAATATTATTCTTTCCAAATGATTTGGTTTGGAAATAATCAGAACATTTGGATGACCAATAAATAATGTCTCCTTCACACTTGTAAAACTTATTTGGGCTAAGCCATACTCATAAGGAACAACTTCCATCACCAGAGAACAATTATGAAGACAATTAGAGAAACAATTAAGAAAAATATAAATGTTAAAAAAATGTTTAGCATCATTCATTTGAAGAAAATAATAAATAAGCACTATACAACTTTCTATCCAAAAAATATGCTTAACTTCCTATAATTATAAAGATAAACCTTATTTTTCTTTTCTTTTCTCCCAATTTTGATTTCAGACTTTACTTTTTGAAATGTAAAAGCATAGATTTTTTAATATGAATAGAAGATTCATCGAGTTAAAATAATTTTCTTTCAAAAATTCTTATGTAAATTTGGGATAACAGCACATTATATAACTTAGTAGTTGATCCACGAAAAAATGAACTATTTGATGATCATTTAATTATTGAATACCAAGTTCTATTATGATACAATTAAAATATTTTTTCATTTAAAAAATAAACTTCATTCGCTTTGTACTGATTTAATTTAAATTAAACATTTGCTAAAACATTGTTTTAATTGTTGCTTTGTTTTGGGTTTACTTAATAACTTCTTAACAATCACTAACTGCTCTTAAGGTAAGAAAAATACCCTCAAAGTATTTTTAAGAATCCAAGATAAGGACCGCATGTGTGTGTTACAATACAATGTGGAATACATTTCAAAATGCATAAGAAAGAATTATAAAATAACAGTGCAATAAACAATTTTACATCTCTATAATGCAAAATTAAAATTTAATATAAAATTGAGGATTCTTTGAAATTAGAAGAGAAAATTAAAATGACAAAAATATAGTACAAGGGTTGGAGGCACAGAACACAAAGTGGCCACAGACAATATATCATTTTAAAAAATCTGCTTTACAAAGTCAAGACCTAAAAGAAAAATTGAAATAAAATTGGAAAAGTACTCAAATCTTAGAGATCTAAATGTCCCACCTTCTCAGCTAATAAAATATGCGTGAAGGCAATGGACAGCATCATTTGAGATGCTGAACAGAAAATTTACCCACAGATCAAAATATTAAATTATATACACAAACATACACGCATGTACATACAACAAGTACATTATGTGTGTGTGTGTGTGTAGTATGGATTACTATTGGGAGGATGATTACAATAATAGTAATACTGCATCATTCTGGTTAAGTCAGATAGTGAATTTCTTTATTAGGGTGAAATATAAAATATGTCTTCCACACAAAATAAGGTATTTGGCTCTAAAGAGCCATTTTCAGGTGATCTTCAACACTGTAAATATCCCCACAGGGTTCAGGACCCCCCAGAGTGTGCCTGAAGAATGCTCATAGAGCCAGATATAAATAATTGCACGGGCGACATTTATTATTTCATCGTAATAATAATACACACACACACACACACAGATGCGTAATATATATAACATTTGATTCTTTTTACTTATAATATAATTGTTTTTACCTACATTGAACATAAAATAAATTCTATGTTGAATATTAAATATCCCTGACTGACATTCCTATAACATTAGCTAACCAACGGTTTTGACTCTTTTGACAGGACTTTAAAAAAATGAATTGGGAGAATACCATTCTTTCTAAAAACACCAATGCTAAGTGTTAAAGTATTACCTGAGTTTCGTAACACTTACCTTATGTAAGGGCTTATCCCTCTATGTGCCACGATTCCTCAGAGTGTTTATTACACTAGCAAGAGGTTCACATATTTAATTTCAAATTTAGGTTTTTAGGTGAATGTCCCTCATGAAAATTTCCAATTTTTTTTTAAAGTATTTAGAAAATAGACCAAAAGTAATAATTAAAAATTTTATGTAAAATAAGAAATTATCAACAAGGATTTTTTTTCTTCAATTTTTCATTACTATAAAAATAGTATAACCATTGATCAACTTCAGGTTCATTAAACAATGGAATAATTATTAAAACTGCATGCTAATGTTGATTTATTAAAGCAGATTTTTCCAAAAAATTGAAAATAAGTATAAAAAAATCAGGGAAGAGATTTATTTATTATTCATAAAAAATTAATTATCTCGATTAAAACATAAATAAAAATCAGATTATTAAAGAAAATAACCACATTTAGGTTACACATTTTTTCCCTTTAATAAATATAATATATTTAAAACCATAAATTAAATTTACCAATCTTATTATTTGTTATATTAATATACTTTTATTATTGATCCTAATTGTGATACCACTAATATTGATCACAACTAAGTACTTTAAGTACAGTGACAAGTAGTCTCACACACTAAAGAAGTTTTATTAAATCTCTCATAAGCAAATTTTACTAAAATTGAAGTGGTAAATTAAGTTATCTTTAATACAAGGCTGGCTTAGATTACATTGAAATAATTCAACAGAGCTTACATTAAAAACTCTGTGCTATATTTGAGAAAAATAAGTATTAAATTTTCCTTTCATTTTCCACTATGAGTAAAGTAAATCTTAGATATTCACAAAAAATTGATGAGAAGTTATACACATAAACATTTGGCTTATATAAAAATTTTGTTACTAAAAATTATCAAAAGTATTAGGTGCTTTATCAATGTTTTTCTACATATTTTGTTTATTGCAATAACCCTGGAAAAACCGTAAATAAAGCATTGGCATTAGCTCATTGATTAGAAAATATTGCTAATGCTTGTACAAAATTATTCAAATGAACAAAAATACTGTTCAAAAATAGAAAGAAGAAAATTTTAAAAATTTAAATAATTACAACTCAAATATTATAGCTTGTAGTTCCTTAAGAGATGGACATATTTACTGAGACATCTTATAATACTCATTTTTGCATAAAACATTATATGACCTCCCTTAATTTACTTAAATTCAATTTCATTCAATATTTCAGGAATTATAGATTAGTTTATTGATTGCCATCAAAATCCAACTAACTGTTTAAAAAAAATCTATGTAAGCCAACTAGCTGCCTCTGCAAGTATTGATGTTTCATCCCTTCCATCGTATTTAAAAGAAAAACAACCATATATTTAAAAGAAAATTTATTTTAGCCTTCCACTGCTTCAAACCCTTATTGAGAACTGTAAATAACTTTAAAGAATAAAAAATAACTTACTGATTCAGAAATGCTTTCACTGATAACATAAAGGGTGATTGAAAAATATGATTGTGATCTAACTCTAAGCCACACATCAAAATAATAAATTAAAAAAACTGTTAAAATAGAACCATTAAAAAAAAAATTCTGAGTAGCACTAAATGGAAAAATGAATAGGGAAAAAAGAAAATGGAGTAAACAAAAGTTGCAAACCTCAAAACAACCGTTTAGAACATAGATCAATAAGAGTTACTGTTATGATGTAGTTAAAGACTTTAAACACTGCACTAAAACCCCTCCTGGAAGGGAAAACTTTAAGAGGTTAAAGAAATATGTTAAGCCAAACAAAAAAAAAAAAAAAAAAAAAATGAACCAAACAAAAAAAAATCAGTTATTGATTAAGAAAACAACTAAATTCACAGAATATATTTTTATAAATAGATTTTCTGCTGGACATTGAAGCATAAACAAAGAATATTTACATTACAGAAACAATTTTTCAGGTAATTTAAAAGGAATTATTTTTGAAATAAAAATAATTAGGGAAAATGAAACCACTAATTTTTCAATAGAGAATATCTTGCCGCCAATATAAAAAAAAATATATATATATTCTCAAATTTACAAGAACAGAATTACATCTATGACCACATACTAGAATACTTTATTCATTCAATTTGCCAAGTATATTATACCACAGTCAAGTTTTATTATACCCTATTTTCTCATTTAATTTCAGGATTCTTTTGTTATTCAAAAATAACTTAATAGTATAGCTACTTTGCAAACCAAGAACATGATTGATACTGGGAGAATCTATGTCAAATAAGAGAGCTTAAAAATAAAAATAATATTATAGCAGTAAGAATAAGAAATAATAATAAGTAGTTTGATTAAAGTATAATAATTGATTAAAAGCATCGAGATGGATATTTTTTATTTCTGTTCATACATATAATATGAAAATGAACTAGTTCACAAGAGTTATGATACTCTTATTTTGTGTGTGTGTGAGTGTGTGTGTGTGAGTGTGTGTGTGTGTGTGTGTGTGTGTGTGTGTGTGTGTGTGTGTGTGTGTGTNAAAGCTTTTGTTAAGTAACAAACATCTTTATACTTTTTACATATAAGACATATCTTAAATACAACATAAAGCCACACCTTTAAAAGTTAATAAAAATAACCCAAAATTTTCATAAATTATGCAATAAATTAAGAAGGCAAGCAAAATACAAGGAACCAATAAGGTAACTAAATGCAAGGAAAAATATACTCATAAATTTAGAAAGGAAATATAAAAAAGAAAAATCTTTAATTATCAAAAAACGAAGAAAGGCAGTTATAATTAACTATCTGTTGGTGCAAAACGGGAATAATAATTATAATAGTGAGGCTTACAAACAATTTAAAAAGAAAATGAAGAATTATATCTAATAATATTTAATTATTGAAATCAGAAAATAACAAATTTAATAAAATTAAAATAATTTGTTTCTAAATGTTTATGTAAGTTCTAAATAACGAGTAACATACTGGAAAATGTTTATTCATAATTTTTTCCTATAGCATATAGTAAAAATATTGTGAATTACATCATATCAATGTATGCATAATTTGGGGCAACTAAATAGCTTTTGATGTTTCAAAGATTAATTTAAGGTCAAAAAATAGTACTAAATTATATCTTTAGATAAAATAACTAGTGGCTTGAAAAGGTTGTTACTGGGAAATAAAACTCCTGAGACTTAAGAAGCCTATGTATAGAATGAATGTGTAGACTATTGCCAGCAAATTTATAACATAATCAATTTAGGTACATAAAGAATCAGGATGAAGGGAACAAAATAACTTGTATGAAAAAAATAAATGTGAAAACATAAAAAATCTGACCTGATAAAAGAGGAAGGGTCTGCAATTCCACATCTGCATTGTTTCTATATCTGGAAGATCCCTGGGATTTCTTCTTTTTCTTTAGAGACCTCTTGGCAAATGGGTCAATTCTATCTACAAATGTTGTCGACATAGTGCTCTCAATCAACGAACTTTACTCTTATAAATACAGTAGCATGTTAATCCCCAATAAAAAACTGTCAAAACTTTAAACAAAAAAAATTGACACAGTCTAACTGTAACACTCCCCAAGTGGGATTGACATCTAACATGTCTAAAACTAAGAAAATACAATTAGGAAGAAAGATTTATTGCCTTTCTGAAATAAAGTTTATTTAGAATCACTAGTTTACTTAAAGTAATTTATATTACATTATAAATATAAATAATTAATGCTAACTCATAACCAATACAGTAGCTTCATAAATACTGGGATTGTTAGCTTAATTAACATTGCTGTTTTTAAAATTGCAGATAATAATAAAAAGGCGTAAATAATTCTAATGTATTAAAAACAAAGGCCTAAACGCCATCAGTATTTTACAATTCCACATAGTTCAACTCAGGCTTCTCCATTATTCTTGTTTTAATGACTTTAAGAAACCATTTTTTCACAAGCACTTCTTTATTATTTACGACCGGTCAAAAAGGAATCATAATTCTCTTTAAAGGTGGTACACCTTCATCTGAACACTATAATAAAGTATCTGGAGGGGAGTGAACACAAAAATGTAAAAGGCAAAACACAACGCCGAATCAGATATTCTTATTCCTCTTAGTGATGATGGGCACTATTTACCGCATGTGATCTCATAGTCACATGTGATTTACGTAAAAAAAAATATTAAAGACAACATGGAAATATATTAGGCTTCGCCTAAGACACACTGAATGGTCTAACTAAAAGATGGATCTAAATTCTAAGCCTGAAAATAGTTTTCACGTGAAATCTCGCGATGCACGAGAGATCTCCTCCAATCAATGCTCCTTTGATAAATAGAAATTAAGTTAATGAAAACACAAAAAATATGCTTTACTACTAAAATTTTAAATAGACCGAAGTTAAAATAGAAATAATCGTTCTTTTAAAAAACCTGTCTAAATTCTGAGTGAAAACATTTCTCAATTTAGTACAGAAATGCCTAAAGCCCTAAGAGGACTTAACACTGATCTTTAAAAATGTAGGAACGTCATTCTTCCACAAGATTTTACAATCAACTTAGAATTAGAATCATTTTTTAACTAAAAAACGTAATTAATTTAGTACTTATAGAAACGTTGTAATGTTTCAGAAACATGGATGAACGTGATCATTTATTTCCCAGTATTTCAATGGAAGTAAAGAAAAATTCATCTTAATTTCACGAATTCAAAATTAAGAGATCGCAAAATCCTATCGGAATGAAAAAAAAGGACTACAATTATATCGACACCCTTCTGAGCCCAAAAAGGCACGTGAGGAATAAGGAATCATGGCCTATAAACAACACTAAGCGGTGTTAAATAAACTACCCATAGAACCATATGGAGCCCCACATATCCCGATAAACCAAGCGCAATATTATAACTCCATAAAGACATATTTTACTTCAGAAACCTTGATTCCTAAAAATTTTAAATGCTACTTCAAATCTGATAGCTGGGACATCATATTTTCCTTTTTTTTCAATTGGTTCAATGGTCCAATCTAATCATACTTCCATACTCAGTTACATAATGTTTTCACGTGACTGCCTGTATCTTTCCCTATTTATATTAAGCAAACCTATGCTATATAAACCTAATCGTCTCTGCAAATCTACTTTTTGCTCACTAATAATCTGACAGTCATTATGCCAGTGTAACTATTTATAATAACTTTACTTTTTACAGACCCAAATTAGTATTAATTATATTTAACTAGCGAACGAATTACGACTTATGAGCATTTATACTTTCAAAAATATTGGATTTACAAAAGTACTAATCAATGGTATGACCTCCGCAATATCAGGGCCTGTCCTCCTTACACTGTCTCTCACACCTATCCCGGGACAATTGCCACCAAACTTAATAGTTATTATTGTTATTAGGTCCCATTGACTGGCCACTTTTTAGAACTCTCCTAAAAGATTCTCTTGACCTCGGAATATCCTTAAAAACCTCTGACGGGTTGGACGATGGTGTCCAGTTCTTTACTATAAAGATTCTGCAATGTCTTTAGAAGGCTAACTTAAAACCCACCAGCACCCGCTGCACAGTAAATTCAGCTGAACCCCTCCCTGATTACTTTAAAAACCTCATACAGGCTAAGCGTCAAGCTCAAGCCCTGTTCCAGAGGTACAGGCTTCCCTCAGATCGTAGGGAGTTAAACCAGCTATCTCGTCTAGTAAAGCAAAAACTAGGTGCTTTACAAAATAATGCATTAAATGCCTACCTGTCTGGCACACACAACATACAAATCCCTCTGAACTACTACTCAAAGGATTATAAAATATCATGAACCTTCTGCCCCCTTGCGTCGAGAAAATGGTTCCTGGGCCTTTTCCGACAAAGACAAGGCCCAAATGTTTGCCCAGAATCTAAAGCAAACATTCACTTCACATCCAGATCCCGATAACTTGTTAAATAATGCGGAGGTTGAGGAGTCACTGGACAAACCATTACCAATGTCCTTACTGATTAAGGCCGTGACAACTTCTGAGGTCAAGTACATTATTAACCATCTGCCTAAGCGCAAAGCATCCAGTTATGACCTACTACTGGGCTAATATTTCTAAATCTACCCCAAAAAGGAATTGTTTTCCTCACTTACCTCTATAATTGTGTCCTTCGAACCGCCCCAAACCCGGTAAACCTTCTTCTAACACATTATCCTATCGACCAATTAGCCTTCTTCCTTTAGTATCCAAGGTATTTGAGAAAGTTCTTTTAAAACGAATAATATTTATAATAACTTCCTTAAATATTCTTCCTAATCATCAGTTCGGCTTCCGATCCCATCATTCTCTGTCCAGCAGGTGTTTCGCGTTTTAGACTTATTTCCTCTTCCCTCGTGCGAAAAGAATTTTGTCCTGGTGCATTCTTAGATGCCACTCAAGCATTTGACCGAGTATGGCATACTGGTCTATTATATAAGCTGAAGTCCATATTTCCAAGTACCATCTACCTAATCCTCAAATCTTATCTTTCAAACCGTTTCTTTAGGATCCGGCAAGGATCAGATTACTCCGAACACTGCCCAGTGAAAGCGGGTGTTCCACAGAGCAGGGCGCTTGGACCCATCATTTGTATCCTTTATACTGCAGACATCTCTATTCATCCTAATACTCTTTTAGCCCCCTTTTCAGATGAGAAAACGATCCTCTCCTCTCATTCTGATTCCAAAACCGCTTCTAACATTTTACAAAACCACCTTGATGCTATTCATTAGTGGTGCAGCAAATGTAGAATTAAAATAAATGAGTCCAAATGCGTACAGGTAAATTTTCAACTAAGAAAAGTTTCTCCTGATAATGTTACATACAATAACATCCCTATACCTCTCTCTGATTCAGTCCGTTACCTTGGGTTTCACCTTCACTCATGACTCAACTGGAATAAACATACTAAAGTCAAGCGACAAGAACTCAACAGACGCCGCGGACTCTTGTACAGCCTTATAAATAGGCGCTCACGGCTCACATTAGAAAACAAACTGACCATCTACATCACCATAATAAGACCTATCTGGACCTACGGTTAAGAACTGTGAGGTGCCGCTAAGCCTTCCAATATCAAACGAATACAATCCTTTCAGTCCAAAATTCTCAAAATAAATTCTAACGCTCTATTTTATGTGTCCAATTTTACCCTTCATCACGACTTTAATATTCCTTTTCAAAGACCTTACTCCAGCAGCTTCCAGCTTTTCCATTGTAAACTCCAATTTCATCCTAATCCATATTCTCAGTTCTTGTCGATGGATTCAAATTCTCACAATCCTCCCCGGCGTCTAAAACGGAGGCCTCGCTACCTAATAGGTTTAGGCCCTAATGCCTTAACATATTAGGAGTGGGGTCAATGGGTCCTATCTTCCTAAACAGTGATTACCATTTATTTATTTATTGTTAATTTTATTTTTATTTTATTATATTTGTTTTCTTTTCTTTTATTTATAGTTTATCAAATCATCAAATTAAAAGATGTTAAGTAACAGAATGTAATAAATAAAGATTTATTAANCATCTTTAAAAGTTAGGGCTTGGTGGAGGGAAATGTTGTATGGTCATATATATATTTCGGAAAATTGTATTGTATTATAGGGTCTAAATGTCATTTTGTACTTTGAATGTTAGATGTAGGGGATACATCAAGTAGCTATTTTCTTTGAAATATAATGCATTTTGCGGGTTTAGTATTTTTGTATATATTTTCTTACTATAGCTTCTTTTATGGACTTTTGTCGATGACAACTTTGTGACTTGAGGGCTGTGTAAATCATCAAACATCGTCAAAATGTGTATTGAACGTTTAGTATTTTGGATAATTCTATTGTATTTTAGGGTCTTTTTTTACTTTCGTTGTTGACTATCGTTTGATGAAGGGGTTTGTCTAGTAGCTAATTTCTTCGAAATATGGATTGCGGGTTTAGTATTTTGGTATTTTTCTTGGTCTTGTAGCGTCTCATGTGGAATTTTGTTTAACACACCTTTATGACTCAGAAGCAGCGAATTTCGTCGAAAAGTATATTACTGGTTTAATATTTCGGAAAATTTTATTGTATTATAGGGTCTCAATGTCATTTTGTACTTTGATGAAGGGGTACGTCAAGTATCTATTTTCTTCAAAATATGTGTTGCGAGTTTAGTTTTTTTTTGTATATTTTTTCTTACTATAGGTTCTTTTATGGACTTTTGTCAATGACACCTTTGTGACTTGAGGGGAGTGTAAAATATCAAAATCGATGAAAGGAAAGCGCCCTCATTCAGCGGGAGGCTCACAATGTTGCCCCCTAAAAATAAAATAAAACAAGACAAAAATAGAGCCACGAAGACACCTTCCTCTTCCAATCTAAATGAAAATATACACACCTTAACAACAAGTTGAACTGCATCGCCGGTTAATAACCCACATCAACCAATAGTCTCACCCTCCGATACCGGGTCGCTCGACCCCGCTCAGACCACTACTTCACAGTTCACAGAGAATTCACCTTATTTTTTTTTTTTATTTTTTTTTTTTACAGCGAACCCATTCAATGTGCTCTCTAATGAAGAGACCCTGGAGACCTCTGAAACCTCAAAGCGAGTATCGAAGCCCCCTCCAATATTCGTTAAAAACATATCAAATTTTGGTCTGATGTGCAGACAGCTAGATGAGAAAGTAGGTCTTGGAAAATACATACGTATGAGCCGAAAGACAGAAACAAAAATCAATCCCGACTCATCAGATTCTAACAAAGAGATAGTACACTACCTGAAACCGGTAAAAGCCCAGTTCCTACGTACCAGCTAAAAGAAGGGAGGACTCTACGTGTTGTTATTTGGAACCTCCACCATACTACACTGATCGATGACATTAAAAAAGTGCTCACTGACTTAGGGTTCATGGTGAAAAAGATGCTCAATGTTCTAAGCCCTGGAAAAGGAACAGATAAGTCCTACCACTGTTTTTCATAGCTCTTGAAAATACGCCCCATGTTCAAGAAATATATTCAATTTCAGCCCTGTGCGGAACAATTATCAAAGTTGATAAGCCCTATGTAAAAAAAGAGGTACTCCAGTGCCATAATTGCGAATAATTTGGGCATACCAAAGCCGGCTGCAATTATAACCCGCGGTGCGTAAAATGTGGCGGTCCTCATCACACCAGCAACTGCCAAAAAAAAAAAAAAACAAAAAAAAAACGGGAGGAACCTGCTACTTGCACCCACTGCTCCAAAACCCATCATGCGAGCTACAGGAGCTGCGATGTATACAATCAGATCAAACAAAAAGTATACAATCAACAAGTATCATCGCAGCAACCTGCAATCCTAAACTTGCGCCCACCAACAATAATTGTCCAAGTCAGGTGTCTCTTATAGATCTGTCATCCAAAAACAGAAGCCAAAAGAGAAACCCACCCAGGCAGACCCAAAACCTATACATAGATCTCTTTCTCGTACTAGACGCCAGCGTCACCAGCAACAGCAACCTCAGCTAGAGACCTCGTCTCAGCTTTCACATCAGCCTTAACCACGTAAATCACAGCCAACTATGTCACACATCCCTCCTCCCACCGCCAATTCAGAACTCCAATATGTGAACAATGTTTTACCACAACCGCATCCCCCACCCATGGGGGAGCAAACCCCTATCCCAACGTCCGAACTCCGGCCTTATCAAATGATCTTATTCCACTCATTCTGTTCACAACTCAACTCCCTCATTACTCCACTCATATCCCTACTGACCAACCTGGTCACTAAAATGACCCTACCAACTCCCACACCATGACTCCCCAATCCAAGAATTTCTTTGCTATCCTCCTATGGAACGCTAACGGCATTCGGAAGCGCGCTTACGAACTCAAACTAGTACTCGATAACAAAAACATTGAAGTAGTATTACTGACAGAAACACGACTAACTAAACGAAATAATCTAAAAATTGCTGGATACCACACTTATATGACAGACCATCCTGGCGGACGAGCTCATGGTAGAACTGCACATCTTATCAAGAAATCCTATACCGATCATATCCTACCTTCCACTTCCACAGAGTCCCTTCAATCAACATCTGTGTCTATTTCCACACCCTCTTATCCTTTCTCACTTTCAGCACTGTATTGTTCTCCAAATAAGCCAATTACTACACCAGAATTTTCAACTTTCCTCAAAGACCCTTGTCCCCATTTCCTAGCCGGTGGAGACTATAATGCGTAACATTTGCAATGGGGATCGAGAACGACCAACTTCCATGGCCGTGCTTTGTACACTGCCGGACAAAATTAAAGGATCACTTACAAATATTTATATTATTATTACATAAGAGATAAAAATAGAAATTCCATTGCCCCAGACTGGACTTTGTGTTGTATCTTATCCAGTTAATCCTGTACCTGTTTATATTCCCACCCGTTTATGGAGAAAAGGGTCAGTTAATCCACTTCTTTTCTTTCTTCCTATCAGTAAATGGTTAGTTGTTAGCAAAGATTCATCTTATTAAAGATTTTCTAACATTTAAGAGACTTTAGTTTTTACTTGTGAGTTTAGTAAGAACGTTGTGATGGCCAACAGAAGAGCATTGACCGAAGAGGAATCAATTCGTGCTGTTGCTTTGAGTGAAGAAGGGTTTTCTCAAAGGCATATTGCGCAACGGCTCCAGCGGTCACAATCCGTAGTGTCCAGGGTGCTTAATAGGCATCGTCGAACTGGAGGGCATACAAGAAGAGTCGGACAAGGCCGTCCGAGGTCAACTTCCCACCGTGACGAGAGATTTTTGCAACTGCATGCTCTTCGGGATCGCCGATCAACTGGTAACAGTCTGCTTGGTCTCCTCCAGAGGTTCAGGAATGTGCAAATTTCAGAGCGAACCGTGAGAAGACGACTCAACGATTATGGATTGACCTCCCATCCTTCAACTACTGGACCTCTTCTCTCCAGGGAACACCGGGTTGAGCGCTTGAGGTTTGCTCGGGAGCACCTAAACTGGACTCAGGAAGATTGGAGCCTCGTATTATTCAGCGATGAGTCAAGATTCTGTCTCCGATCTCCAGATGGACGGGAAAAGGTATGGCGAAGGCGGGGAGAGGGGTATGCTCCATGCACTTTTTCTCCAAGGGTTGCGTTTGGTGGTGGGTCAGTGATGGTGTGGGGGGGGGGGCATAAATTTAAACTCCCGTACAGAGTTCTTGTGAACCGTGACTCTATAACTGCTGACAGGTACATTAGGGAAGTACTTGAGCCACATGTAATACTTTTCGCCAGAAATATCGCAGGTAACTTTATTTTTATGCACGATAATGCCCGACCTCACGTTGCTCGATCAGTGCAAAATTTCCCCAGACAAGAAGAAATTGACGTTATGGTTTGGCCACCCAGAAGTCCAGATATGAACCCAATAGAGCATGTATGGGACATGTTTGGAAGACGTGTCCGCCCCCGAGACCCACAAAATTTGGCAGATTTAAGGGAAATGTTAATGGAAGAGTGGAACAACATCCCAGAACAACACGTAAGAGCTCTGGTCGCTGGAATGGGCAGGAGAATTGAAGCAATTATCAGAGCTAGAGGTGGGAATACCAATTATTGATCTTTTCCTCGAATTCTTCCTTTTTATTCAGTTTTGTTATTTCATTTCATTTCAAAGATTTACTTTTTCATTTTGAGACTGTAGAACATTTTTATTTTTTTTATTTGTTTTCCTATTAAAAATTTCTAGAAAATAATTTTTTATTTTTTATTACCCTTATAATAAAGTGTGAGTTCCAAAGAAAAAAGAATATTTTCAAAAATACCCTATACAGTTCAGTAATTTTAAAATATTGAAGTGATCCTTTAATTTTGTCCGGCAGTGTATAATGCGATATCATCCCTAAACCTTAGTACAATTAGTCCTTCCTCTCCCACTAATTGGCCCTCTGACTTGAACCGCCTTCCTGACATCCTAGACTTCTTCATTGGCAAAACCTTACTCCTCTTCATTATTTCGCTTCGAACTTAAACGAGCTCTCCTTTGACCCCAGCCCAGTTCTCCTAACGTTATCCCTGATTCCTATTCCAAAATAATTACCTCCCTCCCTCATTAATAAATTAAAATTTACCCAATACTCTTCTGAAACCCAAAAAACACTTCCAGTTTCGCTTAAAAAGTTCATCATCTCAAGAGCACTGTACCAAAAATATAGACATCCCTCAGACCACAAAGACTTCAATCATCTTTCCAGAATCGTAAAACAAATATTAGGTGTTTTACGAAATTAGGCCTTTAGTGCCTATCTGTCAATTCTCTCAGCAGGAGACAAATCCCTTTGGATCGCTACTCGCAGAATCCTTAAGAGCTAATCCGTAAATAAAATAACCGAGTCATTAACTATTATATTTGAGAAAATTTTATATATAAAATTTAGGAGTAACATCCCTCAATAATTCTGGCAAAGCTGTTTATATAATTTTTTGTAAACCAGGCATTCAAGTCTAACAATTCAGTTCAATTATTAGGCATACTTTTTTTCCCCCATACTTCCTTCACAAACTGATACGATTGATTTCCTAGTCCCTCCCCTCCATTGTTAAATAATTAATAAGGTCCTCCTTACACTTTTTCTGTAGTAAAAGGGTTTTTTTTTTTTTTTTTAATTGAAAAGGGAGACTGTGACACAATAACTGTGGAAATAGTGACTATGAAGAAAATGGCAAAAATTGTAAAATTTATCGATTGTAAAAATTCTAATTGTGTTCTCTCGCTCATAATTTGTCCTTGTACTCCATTTCATACTTTAAACCCACTCCCCCGAGTATGTCGACCACGAAAAATAAAAAAGATATTTATAAATTAAAAGATAATTACAGTATAAGAAATATTACTGCTGATGTAAAACATTGATTCCAATTTCTGTTGGCATTTAATGAAAGATTTTTGTAACACAGAGGAATCTTTGATATCGAATGAGAGCATAATCCTTTATGAAGTAGTTTTATAGAAACGAAGAAAATATTACAAGTAAGTACATCATACTGTGCAATGATAAGAGAACCATATAATCTTATTGACTGTTAAATAAATAAAGGGGGGAGGGGAAGAAAGAAAATGTTGGCGTTTTTTGAGTTTCATTGAAATATACTATTAGAAACAATTAATGAGAAGGAATAGAATAAAAAATCTATCTGTCCCAGCCTGGACTCCTGCTTTCCGGGCCGGTATGTTCCATATACCACCGGGACGAGCCAGATAACTTATTAAATTCCCAACACACTTGGCTGGGACAGATAGATTTTTTATTCTATTCCCTCTAATTAATTGTTTAAAATTTACGTAAGATAATAAACCACAACTAAATTAACATTTATAAATACTATTAGATTTTAATAAATGTTTCATCCACTGCAGTGCATATACTAGTTTTATTCGTATTTTACAGGCCATATATTTAACTTCTTTTACATAGGATCTGTGAAGAATTGGAATTTTAATTTTAATTTTATGTTTCCCAACGGCTATAGTCTAATTTTTTAAAAGGATAATCCGCTGAAAGAATTATTTAAAACCTCTATTGTTTGACTTTCCTATTTCTTTGGAATAAATTTTATCTCTTTGTTGTAGCTTAAGAGAAGCAATTACTATCGATAAACTTTAGTCATGTTCTCCCATTTACTTTCGGGAAGATTATCTCTTGGAAATGTAACGTTCCAGTTTAGTTGATAATTTATTATTTTAATTCAAAATTATTTCTTTCTTTCTTTACTTATATAAAAAAAGTAAGATTCTACAGGTTTGTCGACTTATTTTTATTGATTGTTTTTTATGTGATCAACTTTATTGTACTCTTTGGTGGCCGATAACTTCTTCCCTGTACAATAAACCTCTGTTTTGTTATTTAATTGACGTTTATAAAATACAAATTGATTGATTTAATTTTGCATTCAATTATTCCTATTGACAATTTATAATCATATTTGTTATACCTGACCTGTCAATTGTCTGGGTTAAGAAAATGGTATTTGTTTAAAATTCCTTAAGAGAGTGTTTGAAACTCCTAACACCAGTAGGTTATTTTCTACGGGAGAAGTTAATTAACCGCTAATAATTTGCCTTGGTAGAATAGGAAACCAATTATTACCTCAAATTTTATACTAATTTACATGACACCAATTTTCTTTGTCTTTTCTTAAGGAGTTTTATTTTTGATTTATTTTTTCTTTATTTTCGTCCTTATTGAATTGTAAATAGAACAACTTATTATAAAAATGTTTTATTTGATACTAATTTTACATTACTATTTAGATACAATAAAACAAAATAGGTCACCCTGTTTTGAAGGCTTTGGTTTAAATATATTTAGAAAATATTGCATTATGAACTTTTTAATTTATTTTTCAGTAAGATTTAATTTACTACTGAGGACATTAGTTTGAATTGGATGATTCATGTCTTATCATATTGTTGGCCTTCACTATTAATCTATGCAATGTTTATGTAGGAAGGATATTTTAGCTGGCATATAATCAGAAGTATCTTGTGTAGTTTCTCTTCTATATTTAGTGATATTAGTATGCATACTTTAACTGATGTACAATTAATAAAAGTCAGTATATATACACACATATATATATATATATACATATAACCTTAATAGAGAAATTTTTTCAACATTAATTTAGTTGCTGATGTGACAATGCAGGATTTGTGTTTTATTGAGGTTTTCACAACTGGTTTCACAATTTTTCTAAAAATTTTGGTTAGTCTGAATATTTACAGAATACCTCTGTTTTCCAACTTAACTGCCTTAGCATCTGGGGAACTGAAGTTCATATTTGGGCTTACCTTAATTTGTCTGAAGGTAACTGAAATATAAATAAGTCTAATCTACATCAATCCTGTGTCCTGTCAAATAGCAGTGAAAATACTGGAGAGTTGTCAATTTCTGAAACCTTCTACTCTCTTTGCTTCTACCAGGGGTTATGCCTGATCTTAGCTGTATTCAATACTTTTTTAAAGCAATTTTTTTTTCTATTGATTAGTGGTAGTATTTACATTGTTAATCACTAACCATGCTCATTTTCTGCTTAGTACTCAATTTATAGTTGGTTACTAAGCCCCATTGAGACTGTATGATCAGTGATTGACTGTTATTTGTGAGTTACTTTTAGGTTGAAGTAAATGTTGCCCTACAAGCTGTCAAGTAGGAGAGGTGGCTGACCTTTTGGAATAGTCTTCTGTTCTGGAGATAATTTTAGTTTGTTAAGCATTATAAATTGGTTTATATAGTTTTATAAGTTTGAGGAATAGCTTGAACACATAGCTTATTATTCTTTGGCCCAGGGGTTAATGTGTGGAACAGGGTTTAGGCCAACACCTGTGTTTGTTTATATTGGTTACTACTAGCCCAAATAATATCAACCCAATTTTTTTAGAAGAGCAGAGCAGTGAAGAAAGCTTAGGCATTGGTCTTCTTAAACTCTGTTTTCCTGGTGATGGTTCGAAGTTCGAGTCAACCCCTAGCATGTGTGTTTTATTTGTTTGCTTAGTTTAAAAGACCCAGATGATTGTCATGGGGTTCATAAAAAATTGGAAGAAAATAATAAAATTGAATAACTGAAAGCTCTCTGTATTCACTATATAATATCGGGCTGAAAATTATCCACACATTTAATTAATTTATCACAACTGTTATTTTAAAAAGTCCGTTTTTTCCCTTGGACTTATTTCTTTAAAAAAATCCTTAAGCGACCCTTATAAACAATGTCACATTACTGTATGATTTGGTAGAGTTTACTGATCTACTCTTGAAAAATAGAATGAAAGTTGTCTTATTGAAACCAAAATGTGTTTCTTTGATTTGATCGATTTCTTCTAAAAGCTTATGTAGATCATCATTTAAAAATGCATTGAAACTAATGTCCATAAGATTATTTTCAAAAACTTAAGGTCTTTTTACCATTAAGCAAGAAACGCTGCACCATACATTATCCAAAAACCTTTGTAGTTAATCAACTTGTTTCCTCAAATAAGGGTTGTGGTCAGACTTGTAGGGCAGACTGTTCTTCTACTCGAAAAGGCCAACTTATCAGTTAAGAGCACAAAACAAACTAATGATTGGTTTTCCCCAATCAGTCATTGTTGATCATTGCAGAACCTCAGCCATTAATGCGCATCTTTAAAAGTTAGGGCTTGGTGGAGGGAAATGTTGTATGGTCTCATCTACTGGTATTTTATAGTATAGAATTAACTATTTCAATACTTGAGTGTGTATCCCTCATGTTATACCAGATACTTTTATAAAGGTAGGCTTCCTCTGAGCTTTGCACATAAATTATGTTCATTTTTTCTCTGGATAGGTGGCAAATTGTATTACTCTGTGGAAATATTTCTAGGCTGCCAGTAATCGATGCTCATTCCACCAATCTTGGAATATGTCTGACAGACTGGATGAGGTAAGTAGGTAATCTCTCAACTTAATAGCATTTAATTTATTCAAATGCTGGTGTTGAGGGAGTGTTATACAAACAGTAAACAGCTGCATGTCTCTGTGATATTAGATTCCCTAATAAACCTCATCGAGTTCACCTATCTTTTCCTGGATTGGTGGAATAGGCTGCCTTGGAAGATTTTCCCAGAGGGATACATTTTGTCACCCATCCAGTGTTGAAATAAAAATAATGTATTTGCTGATTATTGCCGAAGTCTATCCAAGAGTATTCAAGATTCCTCAAGGGATACTTGCCGTAGTATTTAAATGGTCTATACTATACTAAGAGATCAGCAGGTGAGAACATACCTTTTTTTTTTCCTCTGCTTAGCCCTTACTTATAAAGGTGCCCATAAAAAGCTAAGTTTTAAAAGTATCTTTCTTTTGTTATTTCCTCTGAATTGAAGTCAACTTGGATTGTAAACTGATACAGCATATATTATAGTAGTTCCACTATAACTCTAATTTTATTAGACAAGTTATAATCTTAATTATAATTAGACTGTACAGGTTTTTCGATATAGTGATATTTTTTGTGAAAGGCTAAGGTAAAAAATGCCTATTTTTTTTTTTTTTTTTTTGTAGGTCAACTGGCAGGATAGTTTCTATCCATTTTAAAATAACTTATATTACAAACTTTAAAAAGAAAACACTTTAGACTAAAGAATCTCAATGTGGTCCCTAGGAAGGCTGTCCTTCCTATTTTTCAAGAGTGGTAATTCTTCAGGAAGTATTCTCGGAATGCTACATCTGTCAAAGAATGGATATTAAATGCCCATCTAAATCATCAGATCTTACAGCAAAGTGTTATTATTTATGAGGGTAGCTTGAAAAAATTGTTTTAAGAAAGAGGAAAATGTACTGGAAGAAATTTAAATGTGACATAAATTAATTTCTAATGATGAAAGTTTTATAAACTGAAAAAACTAATACTACTCCTTATGTCTTATATGGTACATCAATAAAGAGGCTTTTCAGTTTGATTGCTTATGAAAATGTCAGGAAGTTAATTTAACATTTTATTTTATATGTAATATTCATAGTTTTTTCTTCTGGGCTTGACTGTGTTAAAAAGGTGTTTTCAGCCAAGCTGTTGGCAATATAAGTTATTTTAAAATGAAAAAAACTATCTTGCCAGCTGATCCTAAAAAAAAAAAAAAGTTAAACTATGTTGAAAAACCTGTACAGTTAGTCAATTCGTCTAATAAAATTTGGGTTATGGTGAAACTACTAATATATGCTGTATCGGTTAACCAAGTAGTGTATTTTAGGGAAAATATGCACATGGGTAAATGACAGAAGAAAAAATGAGTTCAGATTGATCACTGTCATTCTACATTTGCATGCTAAAGAAGATATTTAGCCAAGTGCTCAGTTTGTAAAATGATTTCTCTTAGTTTTACCCAAAATTTTATCTCTAATTATTATTTGTTCTTTTTAGGTGCTGTAGCCCCTGTTTCTCTATCATCTGATGATTCATCAAGTTTTTTTTTAAAGCCTTTGGATGGAAGCTGTAAAAAATATTTTTTTACTTTTTATTTGAAACTAGATTTATGAAGTGGTAATTTTTAATTATACTTTCTTTGATGATAGGGCTTATAAATATTTTAGAATGTCTTATAATTTTTAAATAATTAATTAAAACATGCATTTATTTTATTCAAAACTACATTTATTTTCAATTAAATAAACACCTTATGCATAGTCAACTTTACTCGACAAATTTCTTCAACATGCTATCGGAAACAGATATTGCCTGTACCAAATTTGGTGTTGACATTTCACTTTATATCTCTTTGTTAATTATTAAGACCCAGTGAATTTAAATAGCTGTATTTGCTATTTTATTACTAGATAGCACTGGACGTGTTCTCCAGTGATAAAAGACCCTGGCTCAAACGTGGAGAGCTCAGTGCATTCAAGATACAGATCAGCAGTCTCACTTATGAGGAACCTCTTCTTTTATCTGTTTTTGCAAGTTTCTTTCTTCATTGCTCATCATACACCAGTACTCTATTTTATTACAATCAAAAATAATTAAAAAATTTTCAATAATTTAAGCTCTGTATGAAATATAATGAGGAATGCAAGCACTTCTGTCTTCAAAAACAAAAATGTAATTGAATTTCTTAATATTAAAAATGTTAGCAAAATTTTTTTTGTCGTCC
>KZ808758.1:54138-78212 GCA_000696205.2 Oncopeltus fasciatus
GGTATATCTGATGGTTGTTGAAAAGATTGTTCACTGTGTACACAATGCCAAAGAGTTCACTGAAAATCTTTTAGAAATTTAGAGAAAGGAGAGGTTTGAAATACTATGTACTGTCCCTCTTCCTTCCGAACAATCTGATATCTGTGTAAATAAACTTGTAATTTGAATTAGCCACTGCGTATAGCATTAAAAAAGATTTTGCTTGTAATATTAATGCAATATACCACTTTATTAAATATAAGCTATAGAGGGTTAGATTTCAATTTTAAACTTTATATCAAAGGGAAAAGCAATTGGCATGGAAAAATTTAAAAAAAAAAACACTCAAAATTTTAAATGGAAATTGGAAAAATAAAAAAATACAATAAGTAAGTATATAATAATATATTTACATAACAAAATATACATTTTATAATGCAAGACATACATTTATGGATATTTTATACATTGCCCTTCATTAGTGAAATATAACCATCTATTTTAAAAACATATTTGTGAAGAAGGCAGCATGCCTTAAATATATACGACTGTGTGTCATGAATTAGTTCCATAAATAATCTGTCCATCACTCCCATTGCCCTGAAGAAGGACTATATTGTCCTTGAGATAATAAAAACTTATTTGTTTACATATTAGTTTTTATTTATTCAAATTCCAAAACCGAATCCCCAACCAATCCTTAATTCTCCTTCAAATGTTTTTTTTTTTTACTATATATATTATTATTAGATGTTTTTTTTTTGTTGGGGTTCGGTCAAGGTAGATCCAAAAAATAAAAATTAAAAAAAAAAAGTGTATTTTTAAAAATATCTACCAATGTTTCAGCAGAATACAAATAAAAAAAAATTAAATGATTTACAAGATTATTATATAGAATTGCCATAACTAAATGTAATGTGATATCAAAAGTATGAACATAGTAAACTATGTAGAAAAATTCAAAATGCAAAAAACAAACTACTAAAATAATTAACCACACCTACCTATCATGAAGGTGAGAGGGGATGTCCAGTCCCTAAGATCACATTTTCATGACAGAGGAACGGTTTTGAAAATTTTTTTTGAGGACACCTTGGGTGGTGGAAGGGTGGAGGGGTAAAAGGAGTAGAAGGGAGAGCAGCCTGCTTTAAAAGGGGAAATAAAAGGAAAAAGAAAAAAGGAAGGGTATTATTGCATAAATGTAACTTTTGGAACTAGGAAAAATGTTTTGATAACTTGAAGAAATTTGTTCTATGTCAGTTCTGTCGTTAACTGGATTGTGTTGAGAATTCAGTTAATGTGAACGGTTTCAGATAAAAGGCGTTTGTGTTCATAGGGTTCAGTGGAAAGAATGGTAATGTTATGGAAGTGAAATGTGTGTTTTTCATGAAAAACGTGTTCTGTGAGGGGAGTTTTTTCTTTATGTCATTTTTATGATTGTTAATTCTACAGGAAATAGGGTTTTTAGTTTGCCCAATGTAAGAACCATGGCAATTAGAAGTGGAACAAGGAATTTTATAAAGAACATTGGTTCTGTTAGGAAGGGATATGGGGTCTTTAAGGATGGTGTAAATGGATTTTAGTTTGTTGTTAGTGGAAAAAGCAAGCTTAAGGTTAAGTAAAGTTTTTCTGAGAGATTTCTTAATATTTTCAGAAAATTTTGCAATATACGGGAGAGAATGGAAAATGAGGTCATTATTTTGGGGGAGGGGCATATTTTTAGAAGTGGAAATAAAGGATTTCTTCACAAGTTTTTTAATGGTGTGAGTAGTAAAACCATTAGAGAGGAGCATACCAGTGACACGTTTAATATTTTTGCTATATAATGTCTTGTCAGAGAGTGTGAGTGATCCTTAGATAAGGTTTTTGGCCACATTTATTTTTTGATGATGAGGGTGAGATGAGTTAAAGTGGAGGAGATGACCTGAGTAAGTGTGCTTGGTGTACCAATCAGTGGAGATAGAGCCATTGGTGTTACGGATAATAAGGGTGTCAAGGAAGGAGAGTTGATAGCCTGACTCAATTTAAATGGTAAATTTGAGATGAGGGCGGTAGGAGTTAAATGCAGTAAGGATCTGGGGGATTTTTTCTGGATTGAGAATGAGGAACAGGTCACACTTACCGCCTCTTACCCCCCACCCTTTTACCACCCATGGTGTCCTTTTCAAAACTGTTCCTCTCAGTCATGTAAATGTGATTTTAGGGACAGGACGTCCCCTTTCGCCTTCATGATAGGTAGTCGTGGTTAATTAATTATTTAGTAGTTTGTTTTTTGCATTTTGACTTTTTCTGCATAGTTTACTACACTCATACTTTTAATATCACATTACATTTAGTTATGGCAATTCTATATTATAATACTCTAAATCACTTAATTTTTTATTTTTATTTGTATTCTTATGACATTGTATCTCAACAGCCCTGAAAATGGCTTACAATTTAAGGCGAAACGTTGCCAGATAATTTAAAAAATACACATTTTTTAAAATTTGTATTTTTTTGGATCTACCTTGACCAAACCCCCCCCCCCAAAATAAAAACAAAAAAAAACATATAATCTTAATCCTCTTTGTTTTAGACAAACCTTTTCCTTTGTGCAGTAGATATATATATGCAGAAAGCCCAAATGCATGCATCTTCGACTACCAAGAGGAAGATTTGGGTTTTATGTATCTCTTAGTGGTATATCTGATGGTTGTTGAAAAGATTGTTCACTGTGTACACAATGCCAAAGAGTTCACTGAAAATCTTTTAGAAATTTAGAGAAAGGAGAGGTTTGAAATACTATGTACTGTCCCTCTTCCTTCCGAACAATCTGATATCTGTGTAAATAAACTTGTAATTTGAATTAGCCACTGCGTATAGCATTAAAAAAGATTTTGCTTGTAATATTAATGCAATATACCACTCTTAGTATATTTAATTCTTTAAATATGTTCTCCATCCACTGTGTTTTGTTTAAAACCAAATAATTAATAAATATTAATTTAGCTGTGGTATAATATCCACAGAGATTTTTATTCTATTCCCTCGCATTTTGTTCCAAATAATTAATATTTTAATAATAAATCTGAGACGATCTTTCAGCATTAAATGGTGAAAAACTATTCTTTAAAAATTTTCCGCAAGATTTCACAAACTTTTTGTTCAATATTATAAACATTTGAAGGTCCAACTTGGTAAGATAAATAAGGTCTTTCAGATGAGATATCCTTCCAGGATATCTGTAACATAAAAATATATCTTTATATTTATTTTTTAATGACTACATAAATGTAAACAACAGAAATTTATTACAAAATTTCTAACTGCATCATAATAGGGAGTAATTTCAAGGAAAAATTATTTAAAAATACATAAAAAATTTAAAATAATGTAAATAATTGTAATTAATTTATCTATCAGCTTTGTTCCATTTTTAGTTCTTGGATAAATAACAAAATTAAAAACATTAAATAGTTGTCATTCAAAATATTGTAATTTAAAATGTCNGATAAATAGAGAAATTTTAAATTACAATATTTTGAATGAAAACTATTTAGTGTATTACTTCATACAGGTTTTTAATTTAGCTTCCAGTTTTGTTTCTTAATTAAATTAAATTATTCTAAATTAAGTAATTGTAATTCCCAAGTTAATAGTAATATTCTAATAAAAGAAAATGTTCTAAAGATAGGAATTATTATTTATTAATTAACTTACCTCAATGTTACAGTTGTAATTTCTAAAGGTTATCAGAGGCATCTCTTATATTTTCTGACATTTTAATGTGTAGCCAACTGTTGCAGTCATTCATTAAATAATGGAATAGACAGACAAAAATAATAGAAGGATTATTTTTTTCTCTATCTTATAAATATCTCATATTGTTAAATAGATGAACCTAATACATTCTGTTTTCACTTTTACAAATGTAATTGTACATAAAGAATGAAAAAGTAATAATGTAAATATTTAGATAATATTTAAACTTGTGGTAAATTCCTCTTGTATAAGAAACAACACAACAATGAATTCAATATTCAGTACAGAAAAATTCTTATGTATCAAAGAGATCGGACTGAAATATTGTGGTACCCTATCTCCTTATGTGTACTAAAAATCTGAGAGGTTTCAAAGAGATCGCGGCATCCAGATTACTTTTCAGCTCATGTGCTCCAAGCTGGAAGGTCAAGCTCTATATTTTCACCAAACATTTTCAAAATAACTAGTTTTAAATCAGGATGATAATTGTGGTAAAGTAATCCAACATTTCATTATTTATTTGAACCGTACAGGGAGTTAGACAAAAAAACTCTCTTTTAGAGATTATTCTCACTCCCTCGGTGGCGTAGTAACGCACCTGCTCGGATAGTGGGGGGGTCCCCCACCTGGGTCAGGTTCGATCCCCGGCTGAGGCAGAGTTTTTTTTTCTAGCTCCCTATACAATTCAAATAAATAACTAGTTTTAAGTTCCAACTTACTCTTGAATGATGTTTATATCTCATAATATAGATTATCAAACTATTGAGAAATTTTTCACAGCCAAACATATAAGTGAAATCTGAGTATCACTGTTTTCGTTTAAATTGTAAAGCTAAGAAGTCCTTAATTTCAAATAATTTAGAAAACCTATTGAATCCAATGATAGAATATTCTATCTAAATACTTCTAATTCAGATACATTGATTTCATTATATCATGCATTTTATCATACAAGTTAACATGCTCACACAAAAATTATTCAATCTAAATAATTATTATTCAATCTAAGCAAATCTAAAGAAATCTGCTTACCTCTTTAGGAACATGAGCAATTCTACTAGTAGGCTTTGGAACATATTCTTCACAAGATACTCTCTTTTCCTCTGCTGGAGAACCAGCAGGAGGAAGTTTTGTGCTTCTTTCTTTAGCTTTAGCAAATAATTCATTTTTGGCATTTAATAGGCTTTCAACATTAGGTACTTGAGCTATCTTCATTTTACCTTGAATTACATAAAATAATATTATAAACAACTGAGAACTTAATTAATTAAAATAATGCAAGAAGTTGGAGTTAATAAATTATTGTAGGTACACTTCAAAGGCAGGTAACAATGGTCGGGTTAATGCTTTCAAAGGAAAGTAGGAAGACACCGGGGATTATTTATCTGAATTTATCCGTTGAATTATACGGAAAAATATTACAATAAGCTGAGGAAATGTCTTTATCCTGCCTATTATTAATAGAGGTAAGATTGAGATTGATGCGCACACATTCCGATATCAGCCTTTTCTTAAGGAATGGCTCAGAGGCCAGGACAGTAGCTTGATTATAAGTGGTTGTTGCTAATAATGAAGGGAGAGGGCAGAAGTATTCATATCACGAAACTTAATGCTGTATTCATATTGTTAAAACAACATAAAAATCTTTTATTAAGATGGTTCTTTGTTTGGCCAATATATAAAGCCAAAAAATTATTATCTGACACATGGAATTTGATATATAATGTTGGGCTGCTGGGAATAAATGAAGGTTCTGCAAGTTAGGCTTGAGGTGTTTTTTTATTTTATCTGTAAGAAGAGAAATATAGAGAGCGATAAAGAGGTGTAGAAATAGGTGAGGAAAGAGAAGAAAGCAAAGAGGAGACGTAATTGTTGTGGGAGTGGGAAAATTTAGATATCAATTAGTTATTTAGGAGAGAGGGAAAACCATTTTGAGGGAGGATTTTTGAAATGTGTGTAGAGGTATTCTGGTGAAAAGAAGGGTCAGGAAGAAAGAAGGATCGCTGTATCAGGTTTCTGGCGACATTGATAATTTGGTAACGGGGATGGGCGGAATGGAAGGGGAGAAGGTGGCCAGAATAGGTGGGTTTGGTATACCAGTTAGTTAAAATTTGACTGTTGGGTTTTCTGATGAGGAGTATATCGAGGAAAGGGAGATGACTATCGGATTCACATTCAATAGTGAATTTGAGACGGAGATGATAGGAATTAAACGACTCTAAGATCTGTGGGATTTTTTCCAGATTGAGGATCACTATTGAATGAGAATCTGAATCAGCTCTCTTCCCTTTTTAAGAAAAGGCTAAATTTTTTCCAATAGTGAACACCAAATTTAAAAGTTTAACAAAATTCTCCTCAAGCTTTTTTATTTGAAGATCCGATGATTTAATACTAACAAAAAATATAAGTATGAGGCTCTATGGGATCTAGTACAAGGTGCAGGATATATATATTTCTGAAAGAGGTCATTACATATATCTGGAAAGTTTTTCTATGATAGTGTCCTTATATTTTCTAAAACTTCAGCAATGATACCATTAGGCTAAGTATACTTTTCTCTTTTGTCTCTTCCAATACTAACTTACTCCAAAGCTCTTTGTTAGTGTTTTTTTTATTATCAAACTCCACAAGCAGGCTGAACTGAAAGCATTAGAAGATATCTAATGAAAAGACGTTAAACAAATTTTCAAAAATTTTAGTTTTTAAGTATTGCTTTGAAGGTCTCCTCTCCTATTGAAATAATCTCGATAGTCAATGATAACCAGAAGCTTTGATAATTCTTAAAAACAAAACTTAATAGGAATAGAGATAATTTGTCCTCCATGCCACTGCAGTATGTTTATAAGGCACGACCCACCAGAACCCATGGCAAAAAAAAAAAATACACTGATCTGAGTAAAATAATTGTGGAGAATGTATAGCACTATTTGAAACAGCTTGCCTTCAAAGTCCAAATCTCGAAACACTAAATAGTCATGTACTCACTAAATAAACATACAAAATTTCTCAACAAACCAATAGCTATTCATGTTAACTAAAGAAACAAGGATCTATATTTATAAAATAGATATAAAGAATAATTCCTATGAATGATCTTAAAGCCATAAAAATTTTTAGCAATCAAGAGACTGATTACTCATATATTATTGACAATAGAAAAATGATTTAACAGTCATTTGACTCATAATAGAGAATACACATAGTGCCAGTTGCTCCCAGCCAGTAAACAACTTTTTTGTGTAGCTCCTTTTCATCAAGCAATATAGATAGGTTGTAGGCAGTGTTACGCATAGAAAATTGATAGACGTCAAGAACTAAGTGCACTTGACAAGTGTGTGAAGTTCGATAGAGTTACAATGCCCACATTACCCACAATACAGTGAGTAAAGATAAATGATTTTCAATAGCCAGTTCCACCGGGCAGGCAGGGCTTAGACATGTTGGACTTATCTGCCCCCTCCCTCAATAGGCCTACTGTATCAGTACTAGATAGTTTTTTTATTTTTTTTTTTTAATAATATTTAATGTTTTTTGATGGGAGGTAATTACTACCTTAAAGTGATAACCAGCAGAAGTAACAGCAAGCAGAGGGGCCGACCCAATGACACATCCATAGGACAAGAAGAGACACTGGTCAGCGATCAGTACCCCCTCCGAGCAAAATAATATCCAGCCAGACCGCCTCAGTACCTCACTGGGCATGACCTCACAGTCCTTCTTCAGCTCCCTCTGCCATCCCAGTAACCAGAGCAGAATTCTCATACAGAAGAGCTCACATCGTCAAGATTCTCCACTCACAATCCCTTCCAAGAACTTCAGGACGTGGAAGGCTAAAAATATGGATTCTGAACCAGCTGTTCCTCAAATAATTCGACCACCACCTATATTTGTGAGGAATCTCAATGACTCCAGACTGATGTGTTCCCAGCTGAACAAGGAAGTGGGGCCTGGCGGATATATATATATATATATATATAAAATGTCCATTTCATGTCAACAGACAGCAAGATATGAAAATAATCCCTGACAGCCGACACCTACAGAAAAATCATTCATTACATTACCTAAGGAAATGAATGTGCAGCACCATACTAATCAGCTCACAGAAGAGAGGATTATAAGAGTAGTGATTCAACATCTCCACCACACTACTTCACTAAACTATATGGACGAGAAGTTGACTCAGGAATAGCATAAATGTGGTCATGATAACACCCCAGAAAGGGGAGATCTCTGCCTAAAAAACACCCCTATTATTTGTAAGAGTTGGAGACTATACCCAATGTTTCAAGACATCTACAGCCTGACCTTTCTCTGCCACTGTAATATAAGAGTCGAGAAAGCTCATCCTCATCAAGACATTGTACAATGCTACAAGTATCAGGAGTAGGAGTATGGGCACACCAAAGTACACTGAGCTCACAGCATTGCCAATTGCCTAAAGTCCTGAAACATCCCAGCCACTTGCGCACTGGTACAACAATAAACACAATCACACCACCAAACACAAGGGCTGTCAGGTCTACAAAGAAGCGCACCCAGCCTACTCGTCGACCACTGAATTCACCTCACACCTTACTTAAATCCTTCTTATCAGAATCCTATTCCCTCGTCACACCACCCATAACTCTTCTGACCAACTTGAGGTCATTAAAATGACCCTACCAACTTCCACACCATGAATCCCCATCCATATGGTATATGACACTTATAGAACAGACTATCCTGATGGACGAGCTCATTGTGGAACTGCACACCTTATCAAGAAATCCCATACCCAACATATTTTACCCTCTATTTCTATAGATTCTCTTCAATCCACATTCCTACATACACTTCTCCTATCACACATTCAGCAGTGTATTGTCCTCCAAATAAGCCAATTAATGCACCAAAATTTTTCACATTCCTCGAAGACCTTAATCCCCATTTCCTCGCCAGTGGAGACTACAATGCAAAACACTTGCAATGGGGATCAAGAACGATCTACTCTTGTGGCCGTGCTCTATATAATGCAGGATCATCCCAAAACCTCTCCACAATTAGTCCTTCCTCTCCCACTTACTGGCCCTCTGAGGTAAACTGCCTTCCTGATATCCTGGACTTCTTCATCTGCAAATACCTTACTCCTCTTAATTATTTTGCTTCAACCTTATACGAACTCTCTTCTGACCACAGCCCAGTCCTCCTTACGTTATCATTGACCCCTATTCCAAAAAAATTGCCCTCTCCCTCATTAATGGCCCTTGTATATAACTCTCATACAAGAGTCATTTGACTTCAGAATTTCTCTTAAGACCTCAGATGAACTAGATGATGCTGTACATTCCTTTAACATAAACCTTCAGCAATGTATATGTATGATTTATTAACCAAAATTTACCAAACAATCTTCTGAGTCCCAAAAACAGCTCTTGGATTTGCTTAGAAAGCTCATCATAGCGAAACGCCACTGATGGGCATTGCTCCAAAAAAATAAACACCCTACAGATCGTTAAGACTTTAATGGTCTTCCCAGCTTCATAAAACTTAATAAAAATTAGTTGTTTTACGAAATGCTTATCTGTCTCCCTCTCAGCAGGAGACAAGTCCCTCTGGATTATTAGTCCCTTGGATATACACGGAATCCTTAAAAGCCACGAAGCTTCTACTCCCTTGTAGATGGTTCCTGGGTCTATGCTATCAAAGACAAGACTGAAATGTTTGCCCAGCACCTCAAGCAAACATTTACTCTTCATTTAGACCCCTTAGACCTGTCCAATGACACATGGAGACTGAGGAGCCTCTGGACATGCCATTACTTGTCTTTACCACTTAAAGCAGTAATGCCTTTTGAGGTCATGTATAAGCACAAATCACTTCTCTGGTCTGCCTAAGCACAAATCACTCGGATATGATTTAATCAACGGTAAAATTCTCCGTAATCTTCCCAAGATGCAATTATATTCCTTACCTACATCTATAATTATATATTCGGTATTACGCACTGCCCACTCCTCTGGTAATATTCTGACATAATATTATTCCCAAACCTGGTAAACCATCACATAACCCTTCATCCTTCCATCCTGTAAGTCTCTTTCCTTCACTTTCTAAGGTTTTGCAGAAAAATTCTGTTAAAACAAATGATGCCTTTCAATAAACCCTTTGTAGTATAGTGAATAATGGTTAGCTTAAAAGGCATGTTATTTTTTAGAAGTTGTTTTTGTATTGAATGCAATATGATTTAACATCGAAGATAACCTCAGCATATGTCATTTTTTCCTATGTTAAATATGCCTGAAAAACAAATAAGGAAACGAACACAAACATCTTCCCGTCTTCCCTTTGTTCTCCACCAAGTACGATAGTGGCCCCATCTTCTTCTTGACCTGTTCTGGTTTGTAGCCTTTCACAGATGTGTTGAGCACCCAGACCTGCTGTCCTTCTTCAAAACTCCTACCCTTCGATCATCTATCATGGTAGATGGTCTGCTTCATCACTTCAATCCTCTGCGTCATGCCTGGTTTCAATGAGTCTAAGGGTGTTCATTGCGAACACGACAAAGACGGTTGCCGTCTTCTGAATATCAATTGTGCCAGTGAGCGTCCAGTTGTATTTTGTGTTGTATTTTTGTAAGACATAAGAAATTCTCGAACCTGGTTGGTTACATCACAACTGGTTGTTTTTGACTGAGCAACTCTGTTCTTGAATGTTCTTACAGCTCTTTCTACCAGTCCATTTGTTTTGGTGCAGTAAGGTGCAGATCTAATATGAGTAACATTCAGACTCTTACAAAATTGTTAGAAATCGTAAGCAGTGAATTGAGGCCCATTGTCGGTTACAATTGTATTTGATATTACAAACCTCAAAGATATGTCCTTTAGTGCCTGAACAGTTTTATTTGTCGTGGTGGACCTCATTGTGATTATTTCAAGCCATTTTCAGGTTGCATCTATTAATAAGAGCTTGTACTTACTCTCGAATGGTCCAGCCAAGTCAATGTGCAGCCGACTCGACGGTTCATTTGGGATTGACCAGGATACAGAGGGACCTCTGGTTCATAGGGTCTGTTTTCCTGACATCGATGATATTCATGTACAAAGTCTTCTCGAGATTAGTCGATTTGTGACTACCAGGCATAAAATCATGCTAAAGCCCCCATTGCTGATTCCAGGATGACCTGCATGTCACATTAGATGGTACTACTATTCGCCCTTGCCAAAAAATAACTCTTGTCTTCGAAAGAAAGCTCTTCTCGTTTTTCAAAAAATGTTCTTTCCTTGTCTTTAACTTGCTGTTTTTGATTGAGGCCAGCCCTTGTCAATGTACTGAAGAATTTTTGAATGCAAACTATCATGCTTTGTCTCTAATTTTAAATATGATTTTGTGACAGGCTAGTCCGCAAGACATAACTCGAGCAGGTGATTTGCTTGTGGTTCCCCGGATTTTTCTAGCAGTGTAACAGTGGTATCTGTAAGTGGTAGGCAGGACAAGGTATCGGCCATAACATTACTCTTTCCTGAGCAATAAGAAATTTCATAGTAGTATGAGTTCAGCGTGATTGCCTAGCTTGTCAGTCTGCTTGCTGCCATTTTTGGAAGTGAACTGTCGGCACCAAGAAGTGGTACTATAAACTTATGATCCGTTCATATAATGAAGTGTCTACAAGCCAAGTACTGATGGGAACTTGTCACAGCAAATACGAGAGCTAGTGCCTCTTTGTCTATTCTGGAGTACCTCTGTTATAAGGCTGGCAATGTTCTGGACGCGTATGTCGTTGGTCGTTCTTGCCCATTAGGAAGTCTGTGCACTAATACAACCTCGATTCCTATGTCACTTGAACCTGAGTTGAGAATCAAGGATAAATTCAGACTGTAATGCATGAGAATTGAATCACTAGATAGTGATTGTTTCAAGGATTTGATCATTTTGGTATTTTTTTGTGTCCATTTCCCCGCGGTCCCTTTTTGATTAAGCAGTAAAAGGTAGCACTAGATGTCTATAAATTTGGTTGGTAATTTCATGTTTTTTAATTCCTCCCTTCGCCACTATTTTAATAACTCTTTTGTTCAAAACCTCAATTCCTCCTGCTTCACCCTCCTCCACAGCCAACTGGCATATAATTCTAATCCATTAGCACAGACCCTGTCCTCCAACCCTTACCATAGACTCAAATGAAGATGGCCCCATGACTTCCTGGAAATTGTGGATTGACGTCTGTAAATAATTTGAGAGTGGTGTCACTTGTCATCTTCTCTCCTCATGCTATTTGAATGTTATTTTTATTTTGTTCTTTGTTTTTCATTGTAATCAACTTACAAAATGTTTTTATTTTAACAGAATGTAAGTGCTAATGATCACTAGCAGTCGATGCGCACTATTAAAAAAACAAAAAGAAAATTAGAATGCACTAGATAAATAGAAGTTTAAAAAAATAGAGAATGCAATGATTTTTAAGTGACAGTAGGATTTTATGAAGGAAGAAGAATTTTGCTAAGTATAGGATAATTATCACTGTCATGAAAATAGTTCAGGCGTATTAGCAGAAAACTTCTAATCGAAAGAACATGGGGTTCCTGATTACAAGTGGACAAACATAATTATCAGCATGGCCAGTGACAATTGAATAGCTGAGTGGCATGATTATCTCAGAACCATTTTATTGGAATCCTTAAACCCCTGGAAATTCATCCATGAGATAGAAAACTTGATGATTACCATTATCCAATGAAGTGATAAAGATGTAGGGAAGTAGCAACCCCATCAAGCAGTCGATGAATATAATATATGAACGCACCACTTATTTGTCAATTTTAGAAGACATATGACAGGATAAGCAGAGAACTCTAAAGATGATATTGATATCATTAGTAGAACTTTTTGTTCAATAGAAAGTGCTTTCCTTGCCTTTCAGGTGGCTGCTAAAAGAGTGGGTCATGAGGTAAAAACTAAGTATATGGAAACAGACCAAGAGGAAGTTGACTACAATATATACATGTTAAAGATTTCCCCATTGAGAGGGGAGCATTAAGGTAAATGAATTAATATAACTTGGGTCTTAGATGTCAATGATATGCAAGCAGAAATCTGTAAGGAGGATTAAGTCTGCAAATAAATGTTATTTTGGTTTGCATAAGCACTTAAAGAGCAGAGTGTCGCCAAGGAAAACCTTGTATCACTAATATTTTAACATCTGCAAGACTCTCATATGGCCAGTGCACACCTATGACTTGTAATGCTGACTTCAGTCTGTTACGTATAAGAACACACTTTTAGAATTTGAATGGCAAGTCTTAAGAAGAATATCTGGCCCTGTCTGTATCGATGATTGACAAGGAGAATAGGAAGACCTCGGCTTACATGGATAGATGGAGCAGGTAGGGTGCAAGTACCATCTTAGGTCTCAGGAGGGCAGCAGCAAACAATAGAGATGACTGGTGAACCTGAGAATGCAGGAGACCTTGACTCTTCAAGAGTTATAGTGTCACAGAAGTAGAAGAATGAAGTGAACAGCTCAACTCCACATCAGGCTGATAAGAATAAATGAGGGCTACCTTTTTTATACCATAACTATAAATCATCACTCAACGTAAAACCAATTTTATTTTAGCCTTTGCAATTTAAACTATAATTGATGAATATCAATTCAGCTTAAAAAATATTGTATTTTATTTAATATTAATACACATTACCTGGGGCAGAAGATTTCATCAAAACAGATTCCCTTGCTTTTCGCCATCTTTCGCACAAAATCTGGGGGAAAAATTAAGCATTTTTTATGAATTTTGAAAACATATAAAGTGAGGGTGAAAAATAATTGATAACACTAAAAACAAACACAAATCAAAGGATAATACACATAGAGGACTTGAGGAAAAATATCATTAAACAATAGAAATTAAATTAAAAAAAGAACTTAAAGCAATTTGAATTGCTTCAATATATGTGTGAAGATGAGTTGTTAGAAAGTCTAATGACAAACATGTAATTGTTAAAAGTAAATTAAAAATGATTAAAAATAAGTAAATTAATGGCTGTAGGTGTAGAGAGTTCTTACTGATCATTTAAGGTGATTTCTGGAAATGGTAAATATTTATGAACAATTAAATTCAAGCTAATAGAATAAAAAATCTAACTATAAAAGCCAAGGCACCTCAAACAGGTTCGTGCCCTGGCTGAGATAGATTTTTTATTCTATTCCCTTGCATTTAATTGTTTAAAATTTACGTAGGATAAAACATCACAATAAAAATAATATTTAAAAAGTTAATATTTATAGTTCTAGAGATCTAGTGAATGCTAACCACCTTTTGTACTCACACATGCACACGTTTTTAATTAATTCATTCTTTTACTGCACCAATATTTACCAACATTAGTATTAATAGCAATAGTTGTGATACCTGCATAAATCTCTTTGAATACATTGATTTGCACATAATCATACACACAACTAATTAATGGTTTTTTTTTTTTAATTTGAACTGAGAAAGTCTTCAGGAATTCAGACGTCAATGAAAGACAAAAAAAATATGAGGATGTAGAGGGAAGTGATTAGGATATTCAAATGACCAAGGAGTTTGGAATAGAATTATGGTACTAGGATCTTGAATTAAAAAGGAATTTTTAGATCATTATGGGTAGTGTGATTAGAATTGTAGAAAGGATTATTGACAATGGTTGAAGGGCTCTCTTATTAGAAAGTATGTTTCTTAGAGGATATTTGAGAACACATACAGACTTATATACTTCATTGCCTATATAGGTTTAAGAATAACTATATAAATAAGTTTCTCTACTTAATAACATTAATATTCACATAGGCTTCCTCAGCCTCCAGAAATATTCATAGATTTTTCTTCCAGTCTAGAATGAGCTGAAAAAGAGTTTTTTTTCCCCCAAGCTTTCACACATCCTGTGATGGCTTCTTCAGGGCTGAACAAAAGTTCATATTTACTAATGAAAGTTTGTATAGAAATTTTCATAAAGGGCTCTTTTATATATTTCATCTACTACTTTGGAAAGTAACAAATCGTGGAACTACCACAACTACTACTAATTCCACTCATTGCAGTAACTTTCCACAATGTTAGTTTGTTATTATTTCTGTAATATCTGGTTCTTCTTCATAATTAATTAATTTTCTATTGAATCTGATAAATTTTACTTCAGAGTATGTGAAATCACATGTAATTATTGCACAAAATTCTTCATACTAATTATTTACAAAATAACTTTTAGAAATTTTGTAATGTCTTTGTGAGGTTTGGTATGGAGTATCATTCTTTATGAAACATTATTGTCAGATTTGCCTAAGATAGGGGAATGTTCGCTACAGTTTCAAAAATAACACTAGTTGAGGACACAAATTTTTATTTATATCAGGAGAATTTTCTTAATTTTTGGTCTCAGAATGAGTAGCATTAGTCTATACCCTGGAAAGGGCATCAGAGTTCTGCTTTAATTTGCCTTTATTGTAAATAATTTTGAAATTTAAAGCATTTAAATTTAAATGCTAGAGGATTAATTTTGAACCTGGCTCCTTCAGAGAGAAGAACCATTAAAGAGGGCCATGGCCACAGATTTTCGAGAACTTTTCAGGGGCTTATAAATAAGGGTGGAATGCTTTGATTCCAAGGTAAAAGTGCACATACCCTCTGGAGAGTTCTTGATAATTGTTTTGGCTTGAAATAGCTAAGTTACTAATATTAGTAAATAACTTTGAAATGTTGGGTATATCAATAATGGCTTGTTCATTAATATTGTTTTGCAGTAATTAAAATATTCTATTTTTCTGCAGGGTTGGATTCCATTTGTCTGTTATTTTTCTATTAAATATTGTGAAGGTTTGATCATTCTTGCTAGTCCTTTATAAATTTTCTATAATAGATGAGAAGTCCTAAAAATGCTCTGAGGTTGTTGACAATTTTAGGTATTGTAAATTTTTTAAAGGCATTTTGGAACATTGATCATGTCATTGGGGTCATCCATGGGCTAGAAGAACTATATCCCTCTTGCTCTCTTTTATAATACTTAAACAGTAAGGATATCTAATCCTTTATATCTGCAACACATTCTTTTTCTGCCCTTTAAGGCCTCCCTTCTCTCTTTCTTTATTTTTCAAAGCTGTTTGTACTCTTCAACTTGCTCATCCAAGAGCCTATATCAAGGATGATATACATAATTTAAAAATGACTAAATATTTAAAATTAAATTGTAAAAATTTAGAATTTTAATTTTTTATAAATATGTTATTATGGGCCCTTCTTATTAAGGGAAGTTAAGTAAACCAAGCCCCTTACCAGTGGTGTCCAATATGCGAACCAGTCCTAAAGCAGCTTACATGGTATTTGAAATCCCCAAAATTGCAACATAATTAATCACAGAGTTCTAGTCTAGTGACTGGTATTAACTCCTTAACTGTTACCAGCCTAAACTGCACTGGTATCCCTATACTCTAAACAGATCAGAACTAGATTCATCAGAGAGGTAAGATATGTTAAAGAGATCTGACTAGTCACTACTTATATCTAGATTAATTATTTTTTATGCTTTTTTTTTTTTTTTTTTCAAATAGTTAACATTAAGAATTTTTATTTTTACTGATTATTATACTTCATTTATAATTTATTCAAATATTATTAGTATTAAACTTGGCCTAATAGAATACCGCCTGGTGTAACCACCATTAATGTTTCAGGTAGAATTTCTTGACTTTTTTCATTATTATTTTGCACGTCGACTGCTGATGGTCATTGGCGCTATTCTTGACTTTAAAGTAAAATCAGGTAGATTGTCCTTGTCCAGGAGCAACTGCATATTTATGGCATTTTCTTGGGATGCTATAGTTGTAAACAAATGCATTCTACATGCTGTATTAAAGCACTTCTCAACACCCTTTTACACAACTTAAAAAAAAAGTACAAAAGAACAGTTCCGTAGACAAATGAGTCTTACTGATGACAGAAATACAAGAAGAATTAAGACGTGACATTGCAACTCATTTATTAAACTTTCAGTGAGGAACTATCTCTTTCCTGCTAAACCACAACCTTAGAAAAGGCTACTATTATTCAGCAGCTAAAGAATGGATCACCTAATATTTAGAAATTTTCAAAAGCTCTGATCCAGCCGAAAGGAAATATTCTACATGTGATAGGGAGCTTCTTGTTAGAAGACCTAAGATTCAAGTTTATTAATGACCACAAGCTAGTTGTTAGAAATCTGATAATGCTTTACTAAGGGGGATTAGGCAGCTAATGTTTGCTAGCCAGTTCTCTCTCTCTATAGTCTAACAACCTGGCACTGATAACATTGTAGCAGATAATTTCTCAAGATGGCAGCTCTTGTGGCAGATCAAAAATCAAGGCTATGTTAACAAGCCTATGGTTGCATCAATAAGGTTTTCACAGCCAGTAGAAATACCCTTTATTTTTCAAGAGAAAAATGGTACTGCCAAAAAACGGTATAGAGGACAGAACAACTCCTTAGCCTGACATCATTCCTATTTATCTCGATTTTCTCTCCTATGCATGTTACCACTGATCAAGGCCATCAATTTGAGACTAGTCTTCAAAGACTAGTTCAAACTCTTCACGAAACTTCTTGGCATCAATAAGATGGAAACGGCGACATACCACCCTCAGTAAAAGTGCGCTGTGAGGTAGCATAAAAGTTTGAAATTTGTACATCTTCTTCAGGAGAGTTAAATATGCATCCTTCCTTCCGAACTTCTTGGGCTCAGGTCCACATTAAAAAAGGACATTAGGATTAGCATGGCCCCCACCCACAGACAACTCCGACTGCCAGAATTATTCCCTGGATCTTCAACTTTACATGAAACCAGCATGATACTCCAGAACCTTAAAAAGGCTCTCCAAAGATTGAGACATCATCAAGGGCAGCTCTTAAAAAAAAGACAATCCAGACAAAGATTCAGCAGAAGGAAGCCACAGCTTTCTCTGCGAGGATGCTGATCCGAAATTTCTACCATACAAATAATAAATTATAAATTAGCATAATTTACAATATATAACAAGCCCCTTTTTAGAGATCCTAAAGACAAAATTTTAAAATAACAATCATCATACCAGAAAAAATAAATCTATGGAGATTCCTTATCTTACGACCATATCTACTGACATAATCTTCATTATTACTTAAGGTTACCATGGGTTCAATATTTAAATTTCCAGTTAACAACATATCATTTTTAGCAATTTTTATTGCAAGGGACCTGGCTGGGACAGTTAGATTTTTTATTCTGTTCCCTTGCAATAAAAATTGTTAAAATTTAAGTGGGATTAAATACCTCAAAAAAAAAAAAAAAAGAATATTCATATCATTTTTAGTTTCAAAATTATTTTTTTGGTCAAAACCAACACCCTTGTTAAAATGAACTCAGTTTCTCCTATAATGTACACCTCAAGGAGTTCTAAGGTTGCGAGCCATTAATAATTTAGCGGGTGCCTCTAGAAAATGATCACAAGTATCACGCTAATTAAGTAATGCCATATATGGATCAGTATTTGACTCAATACACTTTATTGAAGTTTCCATGAGAGTTCCTATTGTTTTTTCTACACGAACATTTGATTTAACATAATAGGGAGAAGAGGTAATATGTTGTATTCCCCACATACTAAAAAAAACATCAAATTCTTTACATGAAAATTGTGGACCATTGTCTGACATCAATGTCAATGGTATTCCATTGAATAAGTAAGTTATTACTTGTTTAGAAAAAAAACATTTTTTAAGTGTAAAATGATATTACAACTAGAATTATTTTTCGATGATGTTATTTCAAAATAACGTGAATAATTATCTACCACTAACAAATATTTTATTTTATTTAATTCAAAGATATAAAAACCCACATTTTCCCCATGAAGATTTACATATATCATGGGGCATTAAAGGTTCTTTTTAATTATTATTTTGATATTTGTTACAAATATAAGAATTTTGAGAATTTTTCAACTTCATTTTCCAGGTCATTATGAAAATCATTATCATATTCAATATGAATTATTTCTGACAAATCTTTTTGATTATACAATGCTCAATGCCCTTCATATATGATATTTAACATTTGTTTTCTTAACTAATTGAAATAAGAACACACTTACTTTTAAAACAATATCTTCAATTACATGCAGCTCATTTTTAAACCTAAAGAATGGTTTTGGTATAAATTACTAGTTGGTATAAATATTATATTTATATTTTTTGCCAACCAACTTTACAGTATTTCGTTTTTAAAAATAACGAATCATTCTTTTGAATTTCAAGTTTAATTTCATTCAACTTATCAGCAGAAACAGCAAGACAACTTAACAAAAACAAGTATGTACTTTTAAATCTGATTCTACTTCTTTATCAAAAGTTTTATCCACATTATCACCAGAACATTCTGCTTTGGACAACATATCTGCCACATACATACTAGAACCAGACTTATAGACTAATTTTAAATCATAGAATGGTAATTTCATATTCATTCTCTATAGTCTAACAGGAAATTAAGATAGTGTTTTATTATAAATAGAAAATAAAAGGTTGATGTCTCAATCGTTACAACTTGGCATTAAATGTACTGGTGAAATTTAACATAACCATGTAGAATTGCAAATCATTCTTTTTCAATTTGAGCTCACATTATCAGTGAATTTGTTAGGGTTTTAGGCATAAAGGCAATAACTAGTCTATTATGCAGAATATTTGCACCTACAGCTTCTTTAAATGCATCAGCAGTTTATGTAATTGGCTTCTGAGGATCATTGTATGTTAATAGAGGTCTTGAAGTAATAAGATTTTTTAAATTATTCAATTCAGTATCATGTTCATGTAACCAAACCCAAGGTATACATTTCTTAAAGAAACTTCTGAAGCTAAAAGTATGCTTAGATAATATATGAAGAAAAGAACTTCAATAAATGACCATGCATAAAAATAGTACTAATTCATTAAAATTAGTTGGCAGAAACATTAGTAGGACAGTTTCAATCTTGTCTTCACAAGTTTTTCCACCATCACTACTAAAATTATTGCCTAAAGGATTTAATTTCACTGACAAAAAACTTACATTTATCATAATTTAATTTTAATCTGACAGACTGGGCTCTGTCTAAAAAAATGAATTAATCTCTTATCATTTTCATATTTATTGTAACCGTAAATCAGAAAATCATCTATATATATCAAAATACCTTCCAAATCACCAAACAGTTCAATCATTTTACCATGAAATGTTTCAGGAGGGCAAGAAAAACAATCGAGTAATCTTTGAAAACAATACCTTCCAAAGGGTCTATTAAAAGTACATAAAAATTTAATAATTTCATATAATTTTAATGACCAAGAAGTGGCATCAAATACGGCAAAAATTTTGCATTACAAAGCTCAGCCTAATAGTTTCAAGAGTTGGCATTTGAATCTAGGCCTAACAATAGCACAATTGAGCTTTTTTGGGTCCAAACAAATTCGAATAGATTTATTTGGTTTTTCAACTAAAACAACAGAATTTACTCAATCTGTTTGATGACTGACCTTTTCGATAATAGTAAGTTTTTTTCCTAAGGTCTAATTCTTATTTATAAATTTTCAAAAGTTCAAAAGAACCTTTCGAGGTAGATCTGTTTTATATTCTACTATTGGATTAACTTTAATAGTTATTTCTCCAGGATGACAACCAATACCTTGAAATAAGCTTGGAAAATTATTTTTAATTTTTGTGCCATAATCAGTATTTTGACTATCCAACCTAACTGTACTGTAATTTTTTTTATACTCTAATTCATGTCTGGAGTAGTGGTGTAGCCAGTGATCAGTACACTCCTGTATATAGCGCTCCGTCTTTCCAACTATAACATACGAGTTGTGGGAAGAACAGTGATCCCAAACTCTACATACATTTGCAGTGAAGTTTCAGTGACATGTGAGTGCAGTTTCAGCTCGAATCGTCACGAGGATCACATATAAACAGTGAGTAAAGCGAACTACTTTTGTAGCTGTTATCCTTAGCACTGGGGATGACAGGGGAACACCTGTCTGGCCCCCACCTCTCAAAGCCTCCCTTATCTCTCAGCCTGCCTTATCCATTCCAGACACTTAACCCAGCATTACAGATTCGAGACTTGGCCACTCTATTTTTTTTTTATTAATTTATTTTTTAATATAAATTAATGATTAAATTATGGGAGGCAATCATTATCATCAGGTGATTGCTAGTGGAGGGCGAAAAGGGAAGTGTCGTGGTGCACCCATGACACCTCCTAAAGATAAGAGACAGCATTCCACCAGTAGCACTCCATTGGAGAGAGACCAATTACAAACACGCCCCAGCACCTCTATAAGAATGACCATCACACCACCCGCCAACCAAATGACAGATAGGAATGAAAACCTATCACCATTTACTACAGTGAACCCTTTTCAGCCTCTTCAAAACATTACTGGAGAGGAGATGGAAACCACCACCCAAAGTATACCCCGACCACCTCCCATTTTTGTCAGAAATGTGCTACACTTTTGCCTAATGTGCACTCAACTCGATGAGCGAGTCGGCTGTGGGAGATACACATGTGTCAATTGTCAGCATGACACTAAAATAATGCCAGATAGCCCAGACACCTACAGAGGTATAGTAAGCTATCTGAAAGAGACAAACGCCCAGCATCACACTTACCAACTAAAGGTGCAGTCAGGGTCGTAATCTGTCACCTCCACCACTCAACCTCCCCTGATTATATCAAAGAGGAGCTCACTGAACTTGGCTTCCAGGTCAGAAATGCCATTAACATAACAACAGGCAGGTCTGGTAATGACAGTCATAAAGATTCCGTTGCCCTTGTTCTTTGTGGATCTCGAGCCCACAAGCAATATAGTCGAGATCTACAATATAACCTCACTTTGCCATTGCAGAATACGAGTGGAGAAGCCCCTCACTCGAAGAGACATAGGTCACACTAAAAGATACTGTGAGTATGGTGCCCGATGTGTCAAATGTGGAGGGACATATCTCACAGGGAACTGTCAGAAGTCTCGCAGTACACCTGCTGTCTGCGCCTTTGCCAGAAAAACCATCCCACCAATTATAAAGGCTGCCAGGTCTACAAAGATTTGAAGCAGCGGATCCAGCCCACCAGACAGCAGGACTCAGCACCTGTAGCTCGAAGACCCCCACCATCCCCAACCAGAAAAGTGGACTAAGGTTATTCTTATGCAAAGGCGACCTACCAGCCCAGACAAGAAGAACCTCTTCCTCAATGCCAGCCTCCCAGGGAAGAGTGACCTGCCATCTCTCATGTTCCTCCACCGTCAATATCTAATGGATTCCAATCCATGCTTCACTCCTTTTTCTCGGAATTTCGCGCCCTCGTCGCTCCTCTACTAAACCTATTGACAGCGGTAGTCTCTAATATGACTTCCTCATCTGGCAGTAAATGAACTCCTCCTCTCTTAGATCCTTTTCTGTCCTCCTCTGGAATGCTAATGGCATTCAAACACATACAAACGAACTCAAACTAACTCTAGAAGACAAATGTATAGACATACTCTTACTTACTGAAACACGACTAACAAAAAATAAAAAACTCAACTTACCAGGCTATACAACTTACCGAACTGATCACCCAGACGGACGAGCTCATGGTGGAACTGAGCTCCTCATTCGCACTTCCCATACTCATCATGTAATACCTTTCACTCCAACAGACTCGCTTCAATCCACTTCAGTGTCCATCAATACTCCCACTTCCCCAATTACCTTTCTGCAGTATATTGCCCTCCTAACAAATCTATCCCCTCAGGCCAATTCCAAGAGCATATCAAATCCTTAGGTTCCTGTTTCCTCTCTGGCAGAGATTATAATGTGAAACATCTGCAGTGGGGCACGAGAACGACCAACTCCCGTGGCCGTGCTTGGTATAATGCTATCTCCTCTCACAATCTCTCCACTCTAAGTCCGTCCTCTCCCACCTATTGGTCCACTGATGTAAACCATTTTCCTGATGTCCTAGATTTTTTGATATGTAAAAATCTAATAAGAGGTAATAACCTACCATCACTCTGCAAAAACATTAAATGAACTTTCCTCTGACCACAACGCTGTCATCCTTACACAGAAGATGGTTCCCGGGCCTCTTCTGACAAAGACAAGGCCCAAATGTTTGTCCAGCATCTAAAGCAAACATTCACTCCTCATCCAGATCCCGATAACTTGTCCAATAACAAGGAGGTTGAGGAGTCACTGGAAATACTATTACCAATGTCCTTACCGATTAAGGCAGTGACACCCTCCGAGGTCAAGTACATTATAAACCATCTGCCTAAGCACCTGATCACAGGCGTAATACTTCAAGGCAATTGTTTTTCACACTTACCTCTATAATTGTGTTCTTCGAACCACCCATTTTCCACTTATCCTAAATCTATCCTAAAAATCTTATCTTTCTAACCGTTTCTTTAGGGTCCTGCAAGGATCAGATTACTTTGAACACTACCCTGTGAAAGCGGGTGTTCCACAGGGCAGTGTGCTTGGACCCATCCTTTTTATCCCTTATACTGCAGACATTCCTACTCATCCTAATACTCTTTTAGCCTTCTTTGCAGATGACAAAGTGATCCTCTCCTCCCACCCTGATTCCAAAACCCCTTCTAAAATTTAACAAAACCACCTTGATGCTATTCAGCAGTGGTCAAAATGCGTACAAGTAAATTTTCAACTAAGAAAAGATTCTCCTGATAATGTTACATAAAATATCATCCCTATACCTGTCTCTGATTCAGTCCATTACCTTGGGTTCCACCTTGACTCATGACTCAACTGGAATAAACATACTAAAATCAAACGAAAAGCACTCAACAGACGCCACGAGCTCTTATACAGCCTTATAAATAAGTGCTCACATCTCACATTAGAAAATAAACTGACCATCTACAAGACCATAATACGACTAATCTGGACCTACGGTGCAGAACTGTGGGGTGCCGCTAAGCCTTCCAATATCTAACGAATACAATCCTTTCAGTCCAAAATTCCCAGACATCTTCCTCACGACTTTAATATTCCTTTTGTCAAAGACCTTATCTCCACCCGCATCAAGCTCTTCCATAGTAAACTCCAATTTCATCCCAATCCATATGCCCAATCCTTGTCATCGGACTCCAATCCTCACAATCCTCCCCAGCAACTAAAATGGAGATGGCCTCGCGACTTCCTGGGTCGAATGCCTAAACCTATTGGGAGTGGGGTCGATGGGTCGATTGCACAGTGATGACCATTTATTTGTTTTATTGTTGATTTTATTATATTTTTTTTCTTTCTTTTATTTTATTTATATTACTGCGCCCTCATCACTCCTCTC
>KZ808758.1:90028-103394 GCA_000696205.2 Oncopeltus fasciatus
AATTGTCAAATACCATGACCGAACCCAAACAAAAAAACATCTAATAATAATATCTACGGTCAAAAACTCTCCATTTGAATACATAAATTATTCTATCTTTTGATGCACTAAAAAGTAGGAAATGATTGATTTACATATACTTTGTAAATAAAATTATTTAAAATCAATAGTTACAGTTCTAGATAATTTATATTTTATAATATAATTTTCATCATTTTTTCCATCTTATTGACAAAAGTTGACTTTCGCATTTGAAATAATTCTTCAGATAAAATTTATAAACAATGATGAGAAATACATTACAAATATTTATTTCTAATTAGGAATGGTTTCAGAAAATAAATTAAAGCTTAGCAAAGTAAAACTTATTAAGTTAAATTTTTTATTAAAACTAATACAAAGAAAGAATAAATAAAAAAGTTTAACTGACCATCTGAAGAAATTATGACTTTAATAATCTTCGTTGGAGGAGGAGAATTACTTTGATCTCGATGAGATTTAAGCAGTTCATCTTTTCTTCTTTTTTTACATTTCTTATGAGAACCCCTTGAATGATTATCATTCTTGCTTTCATAATTGCTTGATTTATTTTTATTTTTTTCCTTCTTATTGCCATTCTGTGCTTTATCATCCTTTGAACTACTTGTTTTAGAATGATTTTCACTTTTACTGGATGAAGAATCATCCTTCGCACTAATGGTTTTTGAATGGTTTTCACTTTTGTTGGTCAAATTATCATCCTTAGCACAACTATTTTTTGAATGATTTTCACTTTTATTAGATGAAGAGCTATGTTTTATTTTGAAATTATGCTCTTCTTTAGGCGTGTAACTTCTTTTATTTTTTGAATGATTATCATTAACTTTATTACAAGAACTGTTTTTATGTTTATAATGCTCATTATTTCTATTAGAACTTCCTTTATTTTTTGTATTACTTTCTTTATTAGATGAAATATTTTTTATCTTTGATTCATCATTTGAAGTAGACACAGTTTTAGATAAAGAACTTTGTGAGGAATGTTTCCTTTTTAATTTTGAATTGTCTTTGTCAATTGATTTTTTGTTCAGCATAGAATGATCTTCAGTGTTTTCACTTTGTTTATTGCACTTACTTTTATATGATGATTTATGTTTTTTTGCTTGAACGTTTTTGTGATTTTTTATGGATTTAGCCTCATTAGCTGATTTAATAATCTTGTCATTCATACTGCTTTTATTATCAGAAGTGTTCTTTTGCAAATTTTTACAAAGGTCATTTTTATTATTTCTATTACTTAAGATATCACCATTTCGATTAGGTGAAACATCTAATTTTTCTGAAGGTCTTTCACCAATTACTTCAGTCATAGATAAGTTTATTGGTTTGGCTTTAGGGTCAGATAAATCATGGTAAGAAGGAATATTTACATTTTTCAAAATATTATTTTCAACATTATTAGAAGTTTCATTTGAGTGAGGATGTTTTTCAAGAGAATCATTTTTTTGTTTAGCCTTGTCATCATATTTTTTATTATCATTGTTATTGTTGTTAAAAGTACAACTAATACTAGTAATGGTAGTAGGACTACTACTAGTAGTAGTAGTAGTAGTAGTAGTAGTAGTAGTGCAAGTTGTAATAGAAGCAGCATGAGAACCAAACTCTTCTTCAACTAGACGGTCAAGCATTAACAATTTTTCTTCTTGACTAACAAATGCATTCTCTTTGAGTAACATTTTGCAATCATTAATACTGCACTCAGGAATTGTAATTTTAGTAGGTTGATAGGTATATGAATTAGAACTACACGAAGAAGAAGGAATATATGTATTAGCACTTGAGGCATTTTTACTAATACTCTTTGGTAAATAAAGTAATGAGTCCTTTCCTTCTTTCTTTCTTAAAATCGAAGTAGGCTTAGTAGGAGCATACACAACTGGTATATGTCGTTTATTTAATTCTGCAATAGGAGTTGGTTTATATGAAGGAACTTCTGAAATATCTTTCTTAGTATTTTCAAGGGTTGAATCTGCTACAATAGATTTGTTTACAGCATTCCCATTAGAATCTTCTTGGAGATTTACATGTGATAATGCATTAACAGACTCAGTTTCAAAACCTTGAAGCCTGGTAACATTGCTTTCCTCTTCTACTTTACTATGATTAGAAACTGAAACTGGATTTGTACAGCTTATAGATGAATCTGAAACAAACAAACAAAAAAAAAAAACAGTAAAAAAATAAGGAAATTTTAAATAAATGAAAAACATGGTACATAGTCTGAAAAAAGATCTAACAAAATTAACACTTTTGGGATACAATTAATGAAAATGCCTTCCTGATTATTGATTTGTAATGAAATCAATTTCTTAATATCATCCTCAGACTTGTCAAGGTTGACATAAATGCCAGGAGCACCTCTACCTTTCAAAATTTAGAGGACACTATGTGAAACACAGTGAACTTTAACAAGCTGAAGAATAATACTAAGACGCTGAAACTAGTTGTATAAAAATGTAATAACCAGAAAGACAATATGTTTACTTCGATCTATAAGAATGGCATATTTTACTATCTTATTTACATTAAAATAATTACCAAGCAAAATTATTTTAGTAATATTCTAATATTACAATATTATTTATTTTGTGGTCTTTAATCCCACGTAAATTACGTGGGATTAAAGACCACAAAATAAATAATATTTGTCTTATTTTAAGTTCTAAAATCTAATTTATAGTAAAAACTTTTTTTTTCCCTAATATTTTATATGTTATATTTAATTTAGAGAAGAATAACTGAGCCCNCGATATATTCGTCGGCCTCGGAGGTTGGACTCTCGACACTAGTGCGGGGAATTTAATAACTTATCAGACTTGTCCCGGTAGCATAAGTGGTAAATGCACCGGCCCGGATAGCAGGGGATCCAGGTTCGTGTCCTGGCTGGGACAGTTAGATTTTTTATTCTGTTCCCTTGCACTAAAAATTTTCTAATATTACATTTACATTAAAATAATTACCTAGCAAAATTATTTTAATAATTGTAAACCATAATAAAATCTAACTTTGGTAAAACTAAAATATTTCAAAAGAAAATGCAACATTTTAAATGGTGTTTACATTTGCATATCAATAGTAACCATTTACCAATACTTCTTCCGGGTTCAACCGTGTCTTAGAGTTTTTAGGTGCCTTATGCATTCAGCCCTGAAGAAGCACTCACACGATGTGCGAAAACTTGGAACCTAAAACTTTAAGACATGGTTGAACCCGGAAGAAGTATTGGTAAATATGTCTTAAGGACCGTGGAAGCCTACGTGAATAGTAACCATTGCACTATATAAATATAATATGAGTAATTAATCAGAACAAGAGTTGGTTCAAAATCTAGAACAATTTATAAATGATTATGAGGAAAAATTACTAGTTACAATTTGCATTTCAACAAACAAAAAAAGCTCATAAAATAATTTATTTTTTCCCTTTAAAATCATTAAAAAAAATTGGCACAACAATAATTAGTAGGTTTAATATATTTTATTGCTCATTGTGTACAAAGCCTATCACAGATATGTCCTGAATATGGGGACATTTTGTAAACAAAATACTTTAAATAGCACTAAATTGTTCATCATCCTTAAAGAAAAAAAAGGAAATGAAATAAAATAGAAAATAAACCATAAGATATTCAAAAGTCCTTAAATGCACTAGTTATTTAATAGTATTTACAATGATATGAACAAATTTATGTACTTTTTATGTTTCATTTGTACCCACAAACCAATAACTTACTTTAATTACACAATTTAAAAAAAAATTAATTATGCTAAAACTAAAAAAAGTACTATCCTGTATTGTTTGATTCTATTCCACCAGTATGAGCTCGATATATACTTTTGGTTCCTCGTAATTGTTGGAGTACTTCATCGTTATTAAAGACACTCCGAAGTATTTATTGGATTTTAACAAGTTTGTCACAATTAAGGAATTAAATAAAGCAAAGTTTAATGTGGTTATTTAGTATTTTATTTTTACCTTTCTTACTGTGTCGATAATGACAGTGGGGTCGTAAACACTCCCCTGAGTCATTATAAGGGCAGGAAAAGGACGAAAAGTAACCTTTTGAAGGCAGCATTGTATAATTCCAGATAAACAGCTTTAGGTTGAAAAAAAAGCGGTAGCATATTAAAATCAAAATCCTAAAAACATTTTAATATCAATGGAAAGGTTACGAGGCACTTAAGATAACAACAAGCTATTAGTTTAAAATTAGCAATCGATTCTTTTAGCAGGAGATGTCAAAATACAACTAAGATCGAGTAAGAGATCATGCATTCTTAAAAGTAGAATTCCATTTCAAGCAAAACAGTCTTATAGATAACGTCACAAAACCCTTTTATTTTGAACAAAGGCGGGTCAACCTTTCTGCTTCTGAACGCCAGTAACTGATGAGCTTTAATTTGGATGTATTTCTTAAATTGAATGTGATACGGATCAATGATTAATAACTCAGTTTTGGGAGACAAGGAACAATATCAGGTTGATTTAATCACAGTTAGACATGACCGCAACAAGTGAGCAAATTAACTTAGTGCAATATTCCTTATTGAAAATTCTATCATCACTGGTAAGTATACTATAATATACTATAACTTCACTTCTGATGCGTTTCAATCTCCCCCTGGGGAGTGACCACAGCTCAAGGAGCCAGGGATTCCGAGCTGATTCTGTGTGAATTCTACAAAATATGTTTAAAGCAAGCCATCTTGCAATGAAATATGTGAAGGGGGGGGGGTGAAGTAGAGGAGAGCACAACCTTCCCTAGTTATAAAGTCCACCTATAACTTATGCGAGGCCCTTCTCTCTCTCCACTATTCGAAATCACTAAATATTACTATTTATATGTTCAAATGGAGAGTTTTTTTTTTATTTACCGTAGTTATTATTATTAGATGTTTTTTGTTTGAGTTTGGTCAAGGTAGATAAAAAAAATACAAATTTAAAAAATGTGTATTTTTAAAAATTATCTGCCAACATTTCGGCTTACATTGTAAGCTATCTTCAGGACTATCATGAAGGCGAGAGGTTCCCTAGGTTCCGTCGTGTCACCAAGATCCCATTTTCATGATCCCATTCGTCATGAAAATGAGATCTTTGTGATACGACGTCCCCTCTCGCCTTTATGATAGCCCTGAAGATACATTGACAGATAATTTTTTTAATTACACATTTTGAAAATTTTTATTTTTTGGATCTACCTTGACCGAACCCAAACAAAAAAAATCTACTATTACTATTTATAGTACGCCAGATTAGGGATGGCCACTGAAGTTTAGAGGGGCGTCACCCGATGTTTTCGGCTCTACTGCTGCCGACCCGTCACACTCCCAGCCTCTTTTTGCCTGGATCATGAAAATGGGATCTTGGTGACAGGACGTCCTCTCTCGTCTTCATGATAGTCCTGAAGATAGCTTACAATGTAAGCCGAAATGTTGGCAGATAATTTTTAAAAATACATATTTTTTAAATTTGTATTTTTTTTATCTACCTTGACCAAACTCAAACAAAAAACATCTAATAATAATAACTACGGTAAATAAAAAAAAAACTCTCCATTTGAACATATAAATAGTAATATTTAGTGATTTCGAATAGTGGAGAGAGAGAAGGGCCTCGCATAAGTTATAGGTGGACTTTATAACTAGGGAAGGTTGTGCTCTCCTCTACTTCACCCCCCCCCCTTCACATATTTCATTGCAAGATGGCTTGCTTTAAACATATTTTGTAGAATTCACACAGAATCAGCTCGGAATCCCTGGCTCCTTGAGCTGTGGTCACTCCCCAGGGGGAGATTGAAACGCATCAGAAGTGAAGTTATAGTATATTATAGTATACTTACCAGTGATGATAGAATTTTCAATAAGGAATATTGCACTAAGTTAATTTGCTCACTTGTTGCGGTCATGTCTAACTGTGATTAAATCAACCTGATATTGTTCCTTGTCTCCCAAAACTGAGTTATTAATCATTGATCCGTATCACATTCAATTTAAGAAATACATCCAAATTAAAGCTCATCAGTTACTGGCGTTCAGAAGCAGAAAGGTTGACCCGCCTTTGTTCAAAATAAAAGGGTTTTGTGACGTTATCTATAAGACTGTTTTGCTTGAAATGGAATTCTACTTTTAAGAATGCATGATCTCTTACTCGATCTTAGTTGTATTTTGACATCTCCTGCTAAAAGAATCGATTGCTAATTTTAAACTAATAGCTTGTTGTTATCTTAAGTGCCTCGTAACCTTTCCATTGATATTAAAATGTTTTTAGGATTTTGATTTTAATATGCTACCGCTTTTTTTTCAACCTAAAGCTGTTTATCTGGAATTATACAATGCTGCCTTCAAAAGGTTACTTTTCGTCCTTTTCCTGCCCTTATAATGACTCAGGGGAGTGTTTACGACCCCACTGTCATTATCGACACAGTAAGAAAGGTAAAAATAAAATACTAAATAACCACATTAAACTTTGCTTTATTTAATTCCTTAATTGTGACAAACTTGTTAAAATCCAATAAATACTTCGGAGTGTCTTTAATAACGATGAAGTACTCCAACAATTACGAGGAACCAAAAGTATATATCGAGCTCATACTGGTGGAATAGAATCAAACAATACAGGATAGTACTTTTTTTAGTTTTAGCATAATTAATTTTTTTTTAAATTGTGTAATTAAAGTAAGTTATTGGTTTGTGGGTACAAATGAAACATAAAAAGTACATAAATTTGTTCATATCATTGTAAATACTATTAAATAACTAGTGCATTTAAGGACTTTTGAATATCTTATCGTTTATTTTCTATTTTATTTCATTTCCTTTTTTTTCTTTAAGGATGATGAACAATTTAGTGCTATTTAAAGTATTTTGTTTACAAAATGTCCCCATATTCAGGACATATCTGTGATAGGCTTTGTACACAATGAGCAATAAAATATATTAAACCTACTAATTATTGTTGTGCCAATTTTTTTTAATGATTTTAAAGGGAAAAAATAAATTATTTTATGAGCTTTTTTTGTTTGTTGAAATGCAAATTGTAACTAGTAATTTTTCCTCATAATCATTTATAAATTGTTCTAGATTTTGAACCAACTCTTGTTCTGATTAATTACTCATATTATATTTATATAGTGCAATGGTTACTATTCACGTAGGCTTCCACGGTCCTTAAGACATATTTACCAATACTTCTTCCGGGTTCAACCATGTCTTAGAGTTTTTAGGTNTGTAGCCAACCTGATTCGCAGTATGCCTAGAAGAACCCGGGATGTTATTCAAGCAAGGGGAGGCAACACTCGGTACTAATGACTCACATTTCTTAATAATAGAGTGTTATTTTTCGTTTAGAGTGTGTTTATTTTTTTCTAAAAGTGACCATTTTTCTTTTCTTTTTCAATAAAGATTTTTTTACCCACTCATGTTGTGTTTTTTACCCTTTATTCTTGGTATACAACAAACAGAATATATCACAATAAATAAAGGTGAGGAAATTGTGACCTTTGACCTGTTATAAAAATGTTTATATGCATTTTTCAGGTAAAATTCCAGGTGCGCCGGTTTTTTTGTCCCCCAGTTTATATAACTTATTGTTGCATATTTCACGCTTATTTTTATTAAATTATTTATTTAATTTAATGCTCCTCCTTGACACTCAATCCTTCTAACGCTTTCGAACTTCATTCACCGTACATAGTTCCAGAGTTTATTTTCACAACTATTAAACTAAGCACTAAATTACTGCTGCTAATACTCTACTTTTAAACTATGTCTATTTACCGAAATTCCAAACTAAAAAAAAACTACTATATTAATGAAACTATTACTTTACTAAAAAAAAAAATTATAAAATGAGAACGCAGAAAACTGGTCTACATCACAGCTCAATGTGAAATTCAGGTATGAGAGCGACAACAGAGGACACAACTCATTGGCTAAGGCTGGCCACGTCTTACCCCCGCTGCTTTGTTACTATAGTCTTCCCCAATATCTCGTACTATAGTGATGTATATATATTTGCACAGAACCTTATTCTCCTGTTTCATTAATAAAAGTAAGAAGTTGTGGAACCCAATTAATCAAGAAAAGAGTCAACCGATAAACGCTTCACAAGGAGACTTTAAGTTTAGATTCACCTACAGATTTCAGAGGTAAGGGAAATTCGTTTACTGAAAGAAAAACAAATCAGCAGGTTTCAATAACATTATAGTCAACCAAGGTAGGTAATGAACCTCCTCTACTTTTCTGGTACCTCGGTCCACTTATTAAGGGGCTAAATCTTATGAAAGTAAACTTGCTTCTTGCTTACGAAACATACAATGGAATTGTTAAAATAAACTTATTACCCACCAGCCTCAAACCAGCATCTTTTTATCTTACAACGATTTTTTTCAACAGATCCTTTAGGATATGTCGGATGTTTTATATAATATGATCATTACTAGTAGGTCGAGCTAAGAACATTTAAATTCAATAAGGGAAGCATTTAAACGTGACTGGATTGAGATTGATATTTTAAAAATTTAATCTAATAAAAATTGGAATTAAGTATTAAGTGCAATGGAATATCAATAAAAATATTATCTAATTTCTATGGGAATAAAAATTTATAGACACATATAGAATTTTAAACAGACGTATTATTCATGTTTGGAGAATTAAAGAAATTTTTCAAGAGTCGTACCATGATACTGCATGAATTGCTTGATTTCCTTTCATTAAGTGAAATCAACTCAATAGTTTCTGAATTAGTAAATTTATTTATAGTTTTCTAGTATTCAGCAGTCATTCAGTGACTTACCTATGGGATTATTCACACCTAGACTCTGAAAATATAGTGCTCACTTTAACCCGGGTATCTTTCATACCAACCTTTAGCAATCATTCAATATTATTTTTAATTATTAGTAAGAAAAAACCCTCTCTCAATTAGCTCATGGAATTCGTTCGGGTCTCGCAATCCTGGTGCTGCAAGTTAAAATCCAGCCCAGGCAAATCTTTTTTCGATGAATAAAAGCTTATCCTGAGGCATGGATGTATAGAATGGGATGGCAACCAAGTAGACAGCCGGAGGGTCTGTCTGGAGGGAGGCTCCATTACACTAAGTGGTTGAAAGAGAGGTTAACACTTGAAAAAAAAAAAAAAAATGCATATCCTTGGCAGATTACATCAATAGGGCGTGTTTATAATCGGCGAATTTTTATTTTATGGTACATGAATTTTCGTTTTTTTTTTTTCGCTTCACCCCTTGAAAAAAAAACGGGTGGAAAGGGCAGAAATATTTTAAAATGTAATGAAGTGCTTAATTTGAAAGCAAAACTGTTGAAGTACATAATATGTTATGTAAATTATACATAATTTTAATATAAAACTTTTTGTATAATAAAACATCTAGTAGGCAACGTAATCTTATGTATGGTTATCTGTATATGTGAGTTATTATATAAGTGTTAGTCACGGCGTACCTAGTTCCTATCTCTGAATTATCCCTTCATAAGGCTTTTATGTATTATTTAAAATATAGATCATGGTTCATCATACGTGAACAGGTTATGGGTTCTGAGCGCATCCATAAAGAAATAATACGTGAAACTTTGATTGTCAGAAAACCAACAGTTTCTGACTTTAAGATGGGATCGCAATTGAAGCCTCAAATTACTCACTTGGAAGGAAAATCCAATTGGGACAACTGGAAGGCAAAAATGCGAATGGCCTTACGTATAATACCGAGAGCGATAGAAATTGTTGATGGGTCATGGACATTGCCGGCAACTTCATTAAATGGCGAAGTTTCAGAAAGTCTTAAAAAGAAACTAGCTCTGTTTAAAAGTACAGAAAATCAAGCTTTGTTAATAATGTCTAACCATATGACAGAAGAAATGTTCGCAAAAGTGCGAAGATATGAAACTGCTAGAGATATGTGGTTAGGATTGTCAACTCTTCGATACGTTTTCTGAAGACAGAATATTTGACCTGTATAACAAGTTTTCCGAAGGTAAGTGGATACCTGGAGACAATTCAGTAGGATTTATATCAAGACTGTCATTTGACAAGTTATTAAATAATTGTAATTAAATAATAATTCCAATTATTTAATTGGAACCAACTTAACCAGGAAATAGAAAAGCAACCTGAAGTTAACAAAGATGTTTTAATGATTTGTAAAATCCAACTCCAACGGTTGGAGATTAATTAATGATAAGAATAAAAATTTAACTAAAAAATTATACACTTTAGAATGTAATTTAATTGCAAATGTTTCTGAAGAGGTTTTACATGCAAAGGCAATAATAGAAGGTCCTAGCTGCTCAGGATCAGAGATCAAAAAGTAGATTTCAATCTACTAATTTGAAGTGTAGATTGATTGAAGGGAAAGAAACTCTTGTTTCAGGCTCTCGACAAAGATTTGGTGGGCTTTATCAATTAAATATTAGAGTTATCCCTATAGGTCAAGATTCTAAAGCTTTAAGTAACCAATCCATCTCATTCAATAAACATGATTTACTCCAGCTTTATCATGAAATAATAGCTCATCAAAATATACGTCACATTCAAGATGTCATTAAAAGGGAATTACATATTGATGTTCCTCTTGACGGTGAATTGTGCAAGGGATGCATTAATGGAAAGACTCGTTGGTTAAAATTTGGTAAAAGGAAAAGAGCTGAAAATCTAGGACAGGTGATACACTCAGATGTATGTGGTCCATTTGTAGCATCTAAAAGTAGGTTAAAATACTTTGTAGTTTTTAAAGAGGACTGGTCTAGATTTAGGAAAGTATATTTCATGAAAACAAAAGATGAAGTATCTGAGAAATTAAAGGATTTTCTTATGGGAACCAAAGTAACTGGACATACAATGAAATTCCTTATATGTGATAATGGTGGAGATCTTAATAATGAAAGAGTGCAAAGTATCTTAAGGTCACATGGCATTGAGGTAAAATACACTATGCCATATACTCCGGAACAAAATGGCTGTGCAGAAAGGGAGAATACAACTCTGGTTGAAGCTGCTAGAGCCCTTATTCATTCTGGAAAAGAATCATTGCTTAAAGAATTATGGGTTGAAATGATAAATTCAGCTGCTTACATCCTAAATCGAACTGATGTGTCCTCTACCACAGAAAACGAATTTTTCGCTTTCTGAAGGGTGCTCCTGATCTTGGACTGCTCTACAAAAGAGACTATGGCAAGGGAAATCTTTATTGCTACTCGGATGCTGATCTTGGGGGTGATACATTGACTGGTCGGTCAACATCAGGAATATTATGCATGTATTCTGGTGGTGCTGTCTCCTGGTTCAGCAGGAGGCAGGCTTCTGTACCATATCTTCTACCGATGCTGAGGTGATTGCTGCAAGCAAGGGTACCAGAGAAGTGGTTTGGCTGAAAAGACTTTTAGAGGAAATGACCAACTATAACGAAAGCATTTTGTTTGTAGACAATAATACTGCCATAAAAATCTGGTATGGAACAAACGCACAAAACACATATCCATACGGATTTTTTTTGTGAGAGAGAAAGTGCAAGATGGTACACTCAAGATAAGAAGAGTTTCGACTCAAGAGCAAACTGCCGATAGTTTTACAAAGTACCTTTACGGCCCTCGACTAAAGAAGATCAATTAAGGACTCTTGACTGTGTGTAACAAATAGATAGAAGGTGAAAGTTTTATGATTAAACAATGAAGGACGGTGTTGAAGTACATAATATGTTATGTATATTATACATCATTTTAATATAAAACTTTTTGTATTATAAAACATCTAGGAGGCAACGTAACCTCATGTATGGTTATCTGTGTATGTGAGTTATTAAAGTGTTAGTCATGGCGTATCTAGTGCCTAGCTCTGAATTATCCCTTCATAAGGCTTTTATGTATTATTTAATATATGGATCATGGTTCATCATACGTGAACAAAAACTTTATTGAGAAAACTGGAACTTCTTTTATGTGTAATAACATAAGTATCAATATAGCTTATTTTATAAAATAATGGATAAAGCTTATAGAAAACGCAATATACTTATATGAATTCGTCGTCATTGATTGTGTACTTTTGTAATGGTCTTAATAAAAGTATTAGTCCTTAATAAAAATATTTATTTTAATAATTTGTTTTGGGAGTTTAACATAGAGCAATTTTAACATTTTTACTAATCAATCATGGAGGTTGGAGAACTGTTACAAGCAGTGTTTCACATCTCTCTCCTTTTATTTAATTTCAAAATTAACATACATATAAACACATTGTTCCCGGCACGCTCTTCCTCGGAACTTTCGGAAAATTCTGATCTCTTCTCTTGTCTTCCCCGTATTCGACTACGGTTGGGTAGTTTATGATGTCTGTCGACATCGAAGATAGGCTGAATTAATGAATGCTATTAAACCGAGTTGCGTTGTATTCTCCTTTCCGGTGCTAGTATTTCCTTTGGGGGGCTATTCATTCCCTGAAGTCCTTACATTTTTAACTTCTTACACTAAAATCCACAGTCCGTAGTCTTAACAACCTTTATCGCACAGTTCTATGCCCCCACCCAAATCTCCGCGGCTTGCAATCATTCCTTCGTCTCCTGAGCCATTTCCTCCTGGAATTCCATTCCCACTTATGTTCGTAGATCTTCCATTTTTATAGTGTTCAAATTCGGCCTTTTCACCTTCCTCTTCTCGAAGTTAACTCAGTTGATCATTCCCCATTACCTTTTATTAGCCTCTTGTTTGTTTATGTATTTATGTTTGAGATTAGTAACTTTTCGCTCCTTTACTTTTTTCTAATTTAGATTTTTTTCTATTTTACGATTATTTTACTCTATTAATAGGAAATAAAATTGTATTGTATTTTACCATTTACATTTAACCTGAAATTTATTAAATAATATTGGACTCTTTTAATACAAGTTTATTATTGGTATAGCTATTTTGTTCTTTAATTTTATATCTAACTTCAAGTTAATTGTAAATAGACTAAAGTCTTTATAAAGGGTTATTATTATTTCTACCACCAATGAATATAGAACGCTCATACCTTATATTCTCCGTCTTCATTGGTTTCTGTACATCCTCTCCCGTTGGCGAGCGCTTTCGGACGACACTGTCCATCTTCTGGCCGAATACATACGTTCACTGTCACGGTCCGTATTCAACTGTGTTTTTCTGTGTGTTAGTTGTGTCAGGTAGCTGTTGGGGTCACTTTTGTCGGCGATCAGGTCTGTCGCATGTGTGAGTTATGAGGGTCATCGTCCATTATTCCAGGTATAAGTTGAGGTAGGGATTAGTTGTAATCCCCTTTGTTGAGGTGTTCTAAGTGTTTCGAAAGTTTTTTGTAAATGT
>KZ808758.1:122139-137316 GCA_000696205.2 Oncopeltus fasciatus
AAAAAAAAAAAAAAAAAAAAAAAAAAAAAAAAAAAAAAAAAAAAAAAAAAAAAAAAAAAAGTAGTGCTTTTTGAAAATAGCTTGTTAATTGATAACATTTAAAACAGCTATGAACTTGAATGATTTGACACTTGGCTCAAACAATAGGTTACAACAGGAATTTACTAGTAAATACAAAATAATTTATCATAAAGCAACAGTTAATATTTCTTGTTTACTTTAAAATATTAGTGTTGTTAGGTACTGGCTCATGAAAATCTCACAGCATTGCTAATGAAAAATTTCCTAATGGATTCATTTGTGGGACATCTTAAAAAAAAAACTTTCCTTATTTACTTTTGTATGTGTTATTTGTGATTTAAGATAGTTGTAGTAGGTGTATTATTTATTAAGACCTTAATAATCTTAATAACAAATATTTTATATTCGTTTGTTATAAGTGTCTTTATAACTTGAGATCATTCTAATTAATTATTTTTGTTCTCCCTAGGAAGGTTCTCGATACAATGCTTTACATATTTCTGCAAGATCTAATTCTGCCACTGTGTGTTCATACATACTGTACTTAATTTCTAGTGTACAGTTTATGAGAAGGTTGTATGGTTCATGTAACTCAAATCTAGAAGAACGAAGAGATGTTCTATTGGATCTTTATCTAAATATGCCTGACAAAGGGTCAAATGAAACTCCACTCCATTTTGCTAGCAAGCTTGGTGCTGTACAAATAGTAAAAATATTGACTAAATTCCCACAGTGTGATAAATGCAGAAAAAACAAGCAAGGTCTTACTCCAATTGAGGTAAGCCAAGAAATGGTACTTGGATTATTGATGTTTAAATGTGTTCTGCTTTGCTAACTTACCTAGCACAATTTTGAAATTAAAGTTTAAAAAATATAATGCAATTTTTGGTTATGTCATATAGTATGGTTTCTTATTGGGAACTTGAAACTATTAGGTCTCTAATTTATTTAAATGGTAGCAGTTTACTTTTTTAATGAATATTTTTGTCTGTTTGTATTGGAGTAAAGGTTGAATTGAAAGTGGCTTATTAATCTCAAAATTTATCATCTTATTTATTATTCATTTTGAACTGTAGAAGGTATATCGTATATTTTATTAAATTAAAACCATGGAGGGGCAACACATTCCCTTTAAATCTTATGAATAGAAATGATCATGAATTAAATATTATAAATGTTTTATGGTTGGAGGTTTGTGGGCCGTCGAGAATTATGTGGAATTATGGAGAAACTAGTCAGAGTCTCGGCCAGGATCAGAAAAATAAAATACTCTAAAATTGTTTGGTAATTGTTTTATTATTGCCGATGTTTCGACTAAACTTTTAAATCATCATCAGGGCTGAAATACAATACACACTATTACTCTTATAAAATTATAGATTGGAATGAACAGACAGAGATGAGGTATGTTATATGACAGAGAAAGATTACAGATTAAACTAAACAATACAAATATGAAGCAATATGAGTTATAAATGTCAAAGTTATATACAACAATAAATATTAAACAATATGAGTTATGAATGTCAATATTACATATAAAAAACTTTATATGTACTGATAGTGATGTCTGGAGAGATCTCCGATGGAGGTTTATAGTCACATCTCTGAGTACAGAGCTTAACTAAGAGACAACCAGTGAAAAGGGGTGGGAAGGGGTTTTGTCGTCAGACTTCAAAGGTAGGTAACAATGGTTGGGTTAATGCTTTCAAAAGTTGAAAAGGCCGATGTGAAGCGGCCTATTAAAGTGGGGAATGCTTTTAATATAAGCAAAATTATGACTGATTCCAGGTCTTCCAGTCATTCAAACTTGAATGAAAATGACTCAATTGATCCCGAGAATTTTAGTATTTGTAATTGCTGCAAAACTGTTAGAGAACCCTTCTAGAGGGCTTATTAATTTGAAATTTCAACCTTTTTTTNATTATAAAATTTTATATGACTTTTAAAATATTTTATAAAATATTCCTGAAAAACACAGCTGTTCTTCCTATATGTCCTGAGAGTGACAGATACTTGTCAAACTGTCAGGTATATATCCTGAGAGTGACATATATCTGTCAAACTGTCAGGTGTGAGATTGCAAAATTTTTTTTGACCTTCCTCTATTGACTGTGTCAAGCAGAAATATTTTTAATTTAGTGATAAGGTGTAATATATCCAAAGTAAAATTTTCAAATAAGTTCTAGATTTTATTATTACTTCAATCTATTGAACTATATACCAGTCTACAGTAATCATTTTCTTGTTTAACATAACTTTTAATGTTAATATAGCTGTCTAAACAAGCAAGCAATGTTGGGAAGCAACAGATAATGTCAAATATTAATAAATCAAGAAAAAAAAATTCTATAAAAGGGATTTATTATAAAAATAATAAATCAAGAATCACACTTTTAAAACAGCAGCATTAAAATGATAATTACCTGTATCAAAATGTTCCTTTAAGAAAAAAAAAAAAAAAAAAAAAAAAAAAAAAAAAAAAAAAAAAAAAAAAAAAAAAAAAAANGTCCTTTAGAGTTAAAATTTGTTTTTACAGTTTTTCTTTGTGTCTAAATTATTAAAACTTTTCTTTTCATTTCCATATACTTCATTTAAGGTTTTAAGCAGTGTGATGAAGATGACTATGGCTATACATCTCAAGAAGCGAATGCTCTTTATAATAAACTACTGCATAAGTATGAAACTATGCCTCCTGAACCTCCCAAGTTTGAACCAGCTAAAAAGGAAGTGAAGGATTTGAAGGCAGCTAAAGTAAGTTAGCTATTATTAAAATTTTGAATTCTCATAATTTTTTATTTTAAGAAATAAAATATGATGAATACTTTTGTTTATTGAGAAAGTTCTAAAGAATAGGGATATTTTCATGATTTATGGGGATACCTAAAATATATTGTTTTGTACTGTTTCCTTTTGTTTAATTAGGATAGTAGCACATGCAACTTGATTATTTGATTTTTGAGGGGTTGGTTATATTTTTAACATAAGATGAATCTTTAAATTTCCTTTTGAAAAAAACAAAAAAAAAAAAAAAAGATTCTGTACATTTTCTATACACTGTAATTTTTGATGGGGTACATTGTTGTCCTTACTCGTCTATCCCGGGACGTAACCCGTCCTCAGAGAGGAGCCCCCAGGTTAACCCGCGGTAGACTATCTGGCACCCATCTTCTCCTTATCCTAGGATATGAAGAAGACTAGGCAGGGAGGTCAAGGAGGGAGTGAAAGGGGAAGAAAAATGCCAGTGCATTCAGTCCCTTGATATTTTAACTAAACTGAATGGAGTAGGAGGTCCCTTGGCCACCTCCTCTTGAGGGGTCAGGGAAGGTGGTAGGGATAAACGTGGGACTAGAGGATTTGGATGTCCTTGGAGGTTTGTGTGGAACTTATCAAACCTGGAGGGGATAAGCCCGGAAACAAAAGGTACTTGCAGGTCAGAATGGATGGTTTTATTGGATACGTAGGGAGGAGTGTTAAGGATTGTGCAAAGGACTTTGGACTGGAAACCCTGGATACATCTAATGTTTGATGGCTTCGCTGTGCCCCGCAATTCAATACCATTTGTCCAGATAGGTCTAGTTAATGTTTTGTAAAGAGTTATTTTGTTTTCTATTGATAATCTGGACCTGTGGTTCAGCAATCTGTAGAGCTGTCCAAAGCGTCTGTTTAGTTCTTGTCTCTTTGTCTGTAAGTGAGTCTTCCAGGTTAGTTTACTGTCTATGTAGAACCCAAGGTAGTGGACTGTTGGAAAGGAGGGTAGAGGAACGTTATTAAGGAGGACTGGCGGACATTGACCTCTGCGAAGTGTGAAGGTGACATTGACTGATTTATTCTCATTTAGGAGTATTCGCCAGAGTTTTGACCACAGGAAAATGGAGTTAAGGTGGGATTGAAGGTTATTTGAGGCAGTGTAAGGATCCGGGTTGCAGGAGAGTATGGCTGTGTCATCTGCATAGGACGTGAGGAGTGTGTCTTATCTAGGTCTAAGGATGTTTTTAGAGAGAAGAAATCTGAGTATCTGTCCAATCAGCTTCTTTTGACAGAGTACCTTGGGGTATATAAAATAACTAAACTGATAGTCAAAGAACGGATTATATTGGATATTTACATAACGGTCACCAGCCATGCAGCCATTTCCAATCAAAAACTGAACTAAAAACTGCCACCATGATCCACACACACTAACAGACAGTGACTTGCTCTTAACATAAATTAATTAAACAATATAAAATACAACAATAATTAATAAAACATTAATTAATGCATAATTACATCAATACTCCCACCTAATTGCGCATCAGTTACAGACAAGATTTAATCTTTTACAAAAGTCATTAAACTTAGTTGTGAGCAAAGACTTAGTCATACTGTCCCCAGGTTGTTCAGAAGATTCTATATAATTTATTTTAATTGTACCTTTAGCGACCAAATTCTTTACAAAATGTTTTGACCTTTTGGTCTCCATTGTTCCTGAAATTTTGATTGCACCCTGATTATCCTCATAAATCTGTATTTTCATCAAAATTAAAATTTTCACATAATATTTTCTTTAAAAAATAGTGTTTCTTTGATACACTCAGCCAAAGCATAATACTCTACCTTTCCAATGGGTATATGTGTAACAATTTTGAAAGCGTCCATGATATGAAATAGAATAACACAGATCAGGGCAAGAACCTATCATGAGATGCATCAAACTACCCAATAATTCTTTGTATAGAACATTAGGACACTCATTAACTGATCCTTTTTTAAGATTCAATTTAGGTTCAATAGGTACTTTTCTACCCTTAGCAGTTGCCATGTTAAATTTATTAATGATTCTTTTAATTAAACCTTCTTGATGTATAATAATTATATCCTTTGCTCATTTTAAAAAAACATGTAAACCCAAAAATTGAAATGAATTATTATTACCCAAATGCTTACATTCTAAATTAGTCATAAACAAATTCCTTACAAAGTCCAAATCAGATTTAGAACTGGCCACTATAAGGAAATCATCCACCCAGACAAGTACATAAACATTATTATCATTAAAATAAAGGCATGGATCTACTTTAGATCTATTAAAACCAAATTTAATAAAAATTTAATTTAAGTGGTCGTTCCATGCTTTTGGGCTTTGTTTCATACCATAAAATGCTTTCCTTAATCTAAGCACTTTTCTACTGACACTTTTATAGCCTTCCGGTGGCTTTAAAAATTCAGGCACTTTAAGATAGCACCTAAGGAATGCACTTCTCACATCGAGTTGGTCGATAATCATATTTTTTTTTTTTTTAAGTTTCCAATTTGGATAATATTTCAAAATATGCTTCATTTTAAACAATTCCGTTGCCAAACAGTTCTTGATTTTCATGTGAAATCTGCCTATATGCTGTTTTAAAATCTTCTTTCTTCTAACAATTTTTAGTGCAAGGGAACAGAATAAAAATCTAACTGTCCCAGCCAGGACTCGAATCTGGATCTCTTGCTATCCAGGCCGATGCATTTTCCATTTATGCTACCGAGACAAGTCTGATAAGTTATTAAATTCCCGGCACTAGTGTTCCCTTGCACTAAAAATTGTTAAAATTTTTTATAATCACATGGATAACATATGTATTTTTCTGAGCAATTTAAAGAAGAGTTATCTATTTCCTGCAAACATTTAACATCAAAATAGTTTGCCTCTCCACCGAATTCTTCATTGCTATCATTAATTGTAGAGGAAGTATGTAAAGGAAAGAGGACATTGCTATTGAAATTATCCATCCTTTTATTTACATTTTTGATCTCATCAAACGGTGTCCCTTCTAACAGGAGTTTTACTGAGAATTCTTCTGTAATATAATTCCAACTTAGTGCTTCCATACCTTGCCTTTGAGTAACACTAAGAAAGTAATAATCATCTTCTTTAATAAAAGACTGAAGTTCTTCTTTACCATCAAAATACCCAGGTTCTACAGAGGGGCTATTTTTTATACTCAGCGAGACTGAGTGTTTTAAATATGCAACATCTGTTTCACACTCCTGCTTCAGGTGCTTCAGAATTAACTCTTCAGATCTAATATTATCAAGAGTAGAGGAGATTACATTTTCACTTAAATTGGTGATTCAGTCTTCAAATCGCTGTCAGTTTCTTCATGCTTCAACTTAATCACATTACATACAATCTCATCATTTATGGCTTCATGCCAACCGGGATCACGAATTTCTTCGGAATAAGTTTTTGGGACATCACAATTATAATTAGCAGACAGAGCTAGTTCATCATTAGCACAAGTGCTTACCTTTTAGACAAATGTAGCAAAGTCCCATCGGGAAGAGTGAGCTGTGTGCCATTCTCTGATGCATCAATTTATTACTTGCAGTAACCACATTAGCTTGCTCTTGAAGTAGATGTAATTTCACCATATAAAGTTTTCCAAAAAGTTCCTCTCTTAAAACTTTACTACTACAAATCATTTTGACACTTGAGTTTTTAAATAAAACCTTACATCCTTTTTCTTTTAATTTCATCACCGATAGGAGATTCATTGATAAATTTTCACAAACTAAAACGTCACAAATATTGACCCTGTCACCATTCTCAGATAAGCACAGTAGGTTACCTTTATTTATAGAACTTACACATTCTCCTTTCCTAGTATTTCACTCAATGACAAAATTATGGTGGCCTAACCTCAAAATCAAAGTTTATATCTCAAAATGGGGGCCCATAACCTTTTGGTAGAGTACCTTGTGGTACATAAAATAGCTAAACTGATAGTCAAAGAGCGGTTTATATTGGATATTTACTTTACATAACGGTCACCATTTCTAATCAAAAACTGAACTAACAACTGCCACCAAGATCCACACACACTAACAGACAGTGACTTGCTCTCAACATGAATTAATTAAACAATAAAAATACTATCATACCTTCTATTGTCCGTCTTCATTGGTTTCTGCAAACCATCTTCTGTTGGCGAGCGCTTTCGGACATTGTTCATCTTCTGGCCGAATACATGCGTTCACTGTCACTGTCTGTATTCAACTCGTTCTTATGCTCAGAGGAGCTGACATTGTCTAGCTGTTTAAATGGCTCTCGTTATTTACTTTTAAAGTTTTATTTACTTTTAAATACCACAAAAAATAATATTTATAAAATTAAAATTTAAAAGTAAATAATGAGAGTCATTTAAACAGCTTGACAATGTCAGCTCCTCTGAGCATAAGACGATATATTCATCTGCCTCGGAGGTTAGACTCTCGACACCAGTGCGGGGAATTTAATAACTTATCAGACTTGTCTCAGTAGCATAAATGGAAAATGCACCGTCCCGGATAGCAGGAGATCCAGGTTCGAGTCCTGGCTGGGACAGTTAGATTTTTTGTTCTGTTCCCTTGAACTAAAAATTGTTTAAAATAATTCATAAAACATTATTAATGCGTAATTACATCAATACTTTCCTTCTCAGTGGAGCCAGGTCATGGGACTACGGCCCATCTTGTGTTGCTCCTCATTATTATACCTTCAACCTCAGTGACCTCATTCTCGGTCAAGAGTTCATGATCTTAATTTTCACTTCAATAAAATGAGTACCAGACTTAATATATTTATCTCAATTTATCAGCAGTCTCATAGGCTCTACCTACTTTATGACACTATTGCTTTTAACTTTTATTTCATATGATTTTATTAAACTATCTCCCAAATTTAAAGGACAATTTTATTTTTATTTTTAACCTTCATTATTTATTATTAGAATTTTGTGAGAATTTGTTTTTTTATTTATTTTTACATTTTACTTTCCTCTGAATTTAACAAAATCTTTAGGATTTTGTGAGATAGTGTTAAAGTTTAAGACTTGGTATATCAATAAATATTATATACCATACATATCATACATATCTTTTTTTTGTTTTGTTTTTTTTTTAATTTGTATTATAATACCAAAAGTCAATTAATTAAACTAACTTATTTCATTTATTCATTTTAAATCCTGTTTTTCATTTTATTTTTAGATAGTGTGTTCAAGGGCCCCAGAAAATATGCTGCAGCATAAGGCTGAAATTCTTTCATTTTTAGATATTCAATATTATATACCAGTTTTAAGGGCAGATGACAATTCTATCCCTCCTTCAATTGGTGAACCATTCACTCCTACTAATTTACCTGTATGTACTCATTTTATTATTTTTTTATTGAATTTTATTTGTATCCTTGGTCTATAGATATAATTTCACTTCCCTCATGAAGGACAGTCAAGGAAAGAGACTGAATAAGTTTCTATACTTATTTATTATTACTATTATGAATTATTGATGTATTTTCTTGAATACTCATTAGTGCTAATTTTCCTGAATCACTGGATAGAAGAAAGGTATGGGACATGATACACTGCTAATTACAGCCTAATGAATTTAGTCAAAATGATGATTCATACCTTGTGTTTTATTTTTTACTTAATTTACCTTGATTTTCCTTCACCTACCTCATTTTAGCAATTATTAAGAGTCTAATTTTTTGTAAAAAGCTCATTAATTATGAAATATTCTTGTCTTATTAATAATTAATAAATAATAAAGAACAAAATAACATCAGCTCTAATGGTAAAATTTAAACAGATAAAAAATCTACTTTAGTACTAGAAAAAGTGTTCAAACTTTTAAATCATTGTTTGACAATAAAAATAATAAATAAAGTGAAAGCTACTGGCATACAATAAATTGTACAATTACAATGTTAAACTAAAATTACTACTTATTAATATAAAAATTACTGCTCTAGGGAGTGAAGTCAGAACAAATATGTATTTAGATAATAACCACTAATTTTTCATGTCTAAGAACTAATCCCTACTTAACAACTGTTACCACATCTACAGGTTATATTGTTAAATAATTGTAAGTTTAAGAATATTTTAAGTTATATGCCCAATAAATTATTAGATAGTTTACCATGCATGGTTTTTTTTTTTTTTTTTAACTGCTTAAAAAAAGGTTTAGTTGAGGTGTTTGATGTTGTGTAATTTGTGCTTGAGTGAATTAGTGCTCAACGATGCAGGCTATGACTTTTTTTTAAAAATTTATAACTTTTATTTATTTATTAAATTACTGTTAATGTAAAAACATTTTGTAGTTTGATTGCAATGAAGCACAAATTTAAAAATAACATTAAAAGACAATCACATGAGGAGAGAAGGTGATCAATGACACCACTCACACTATGATTTCAAATCTGTAAGTGACATTCTACAATTTATCTTCCCAGTATTACTTGCTAGGATAACTGTACTGTTACAGAGGTACATAAACATTTAGTACTTTTCTCTGCAATGATACTTCACTCACTCACATAGTACAAGCCTTCACGTTGCTTAACCTATGCCCTTAATTATATGCCCCCTATTGTTATATTTTACAAGCCCAGGCTCAAAGTTAATAAAAAGACAGAAAATTTAAGGTAGTCTTTTATGTCTATACAATATGAGGTTAATATTATTCAGCATCATAGTCAATGGTATTAAATTTAATTAAATTATCAATTCTTCTTATTTAAATAACAAATCAATTTACATAATTATAATCTGACCAATTATTTTTTGTTAAAATATAAAATAAATTTATCAAAGGTTACATGACAATAAATTCAAAAGAATTCAATACTTAAGTATAATATGTGCAATGAGTATAGTTAAGTTTAGCTTTATCGTAATAGCAGATAGAGAAGAAGTATACTCTTGAATAATCTGGATTTCCACTTAATGAAAGTGATGATTTAATGTTTACAAGAAATATAATTGAAATTTTGTTATCATGGATAGTGATAGTGATTTAGAAAGTAAGGAAAACATTAATGTGAACACTGGTTCCTATTTATTTTCTTTTTGAAGAAAATAAATGGGAGATTTTACTGAATTTACGAGGTCCTTAACTGTGTTTTGTCTGAGGTTTCTTCAATAGCCAAGAGCAAGTGAAGTGCCTCTAGTACCATGTATTTTAAATTATATAGCATTTCTCTTATGAAAGCAAGTTGCTTATAGTTCAGATGTGATTGGTTGAGTTACAGTTAAGTCGTCCCAAGAGCAATTAGATTTTAAGCCTCTTGGGGATTATGCTGTTCAAGATCTTACTGTTGGGCCCCAATACTCCCATTCCTGTGTCTATCTCCATTAGGAATCTATTGATATATCATAACTGGTAACCGTGCTGGAATTTGGGCCACCCTCTTCAACCTCAATTCTCTTTTCTGAAAAAATAACATTGTAGTTTTTTTTTTTTTTTTTTTTTTTTTTTTTTTTTTTTTTTTTTTTTTTTTTTTTTTTTTTTTTTTTTTTTACCCCCCCCCAAGCCCCAAGTTCTGTATTTTGAGCATGAAGTCAGGAAGGGCTCTGACTACAACTAGCTCTTTGATTTTTTTAAATCACATGCCCAATGTAATTTCTTGGCCTTATCACCTCAATGTCTTATGCCTTGAGCCTTAGGGCACTATCAATAGCTTCCCTTTTTAGCCAAATATCCAGTGGGGTGCAGCCTTATTTGATTTCATTGCCCCTGCCGCTCTGAGATTTATTTATAGAAAGTTTTTTAAAATAAACTGTGAGTAGTCAATTGGTCCATTTTCTCTAACCACATGAGTGCATCATAGAAAGTCATAAGCATTCAATAGAGCATTTTGTATTTTATTCTCCATGTCCTGCTGAACACCCTTTTACATTACCAGATAGCCTTTATAGCTTTTTCTTTGGTGCGTTTTGGTGGCAGTTCCTAATAAATTTCCTGAAATTCTTCCTCTTTTTAAATTGTAAGTGTTTTCCTTTAAGCTTGGGAATTAAAAAGTTTTATCTCTTCCTCCTCCTGAAGAGAACTATAGTAAATTTCCTGGGGCTTATATGTTAAGTTCTTGTCCAATGGGCCATAGTTTCATGGAGTAAACCCCAGCTCAGTGCCAAGTACTGGTATCTTTCCCAAAGTAAAGCTAGCCTTAAATTCCCACTAGGGAGCCCAATGAGCCTGTCCTTGCTCTGGATCAAGGGAGCTGGGTACATAATTTCATCTCTTGCAGGCCTTTTTAAAGGCTCATGTTTAAAGCCCATTCAATTTTCTGTTATATAATAACATCTTAGCAGCCTTTCATGCATGGTTTGTAACATCCAGTTAACGACAGAACGAACATAAAACTAATTTCTTCCGCTTATTCTTATATCTTGAGCATTTGAAAAATTGATAGGCCTTTCTATAAATCTCCTATTTTTATCTTTCTGTGCCTTTAGGCTGCTTTTCCTTTATGGATTGAACTAAATATTCACCTATTTTTTTTATTTTTTCTGCCACTCATTGAACCTCATTGACTTGTCCTCCCTCCCTACCCTCCATTATTACATCTGTATCTCTCATTCCCATGTATTACTTGAACAGATTTATCAATTTTGAAAACAACTCCTCTCACCTCTTGATGGTCCATATGATCTGAATGGCAGCATTGTATATTGCATAATCTGTCAAGGTTAAGCAGTGCTAATAGCGCACCAGATCAATGTGAAGATAAAATATTCCTCAAAGCAAGGGTGTAATCCATATGGGGATTACTAGGCCATTTCCATGTTATCTGTTCAGCTAATCTTTTGTGAGCTTTTGTAACATAGTTTCCTGGAGAGCCTCCAATCTCCAGATCTAGCCATCTACATAAACATTGTACCCACCTATGTATCTGTGGCTTGCCCTGCACGTCATGTATTGTATGATTATGCCACTGGTATGGCATGATCAATGGTATGGTGGTGTATGGCCATATTGTGTTATGTATGGCGCTGAGATGTACTAGAGATATATGGTCTCTCTTCACATGTAATCTTTATATAAAAAAAGTGACGAAACTCCTGTTAAATAAAAAAACTTTTAAATAAAAAAAATATTATATCACTAAATGCAGATCTGGTCGTCTTTTAATATACACCCATTTTATCGCTCACAGTTTTCTGATAATTTAAGTATGTTATGAGCTGCTTTATTTCGTTGATTTATTTATTTATACTCGTGGAGACCATAGTGACAGTTAATACAGACTATTTACTGCCTTTCAAAGAAAATAAGACCTGAGATTTAACAACTTATGAAACTGATCAAGGTCGGTTTTTGTGTGTACCCAAAAAGCCTTAGCGCTTTATCTGCTAAAGAGCTAAACATTTATTGTTAAAAGTAGCCTTCCCTTTGCGTGTGGGGTTCTGCTGATGGGTGACTGTTATACTCCAAGCATCTAATAAGACATAATAAGTGTAGCCATACAAAACTCAGATAAAAATGAGATGGTCCCTGTGTACTCAGAAGAATAGTCTCTAGACTGATACATGTCTCTTCAAAGCCTAACTGATAAAAGTAATACATTCTTTCGTAGCTCAAATGGTGAGTTTTTTTACTGTAGAGATTATTAGTATTGTAGTAGTGTTTTTACACTACCTTGACCGAACCCCCCCCAAAAAAACCATCCAAATTCATTACCAATACCTGTTTCTCCCTGAAAAAACTGTATTGGTAATGAATTCAGGGAAGACTTTTTCTGTCCTGCATTATAACAATAAGATTAATTGTTGGTTGTTAGTGGCTAATGTCTTATGTAATAAGATGAGTTTATTATGGGGCTTATTGAGTGACGAGTATTTATAATAGCGAAAGAAACCATCTACCTTCAATGGTGAGTTAGTGCCCTCCTGGCTAGTAGATCAACTGCAAGGTGATGATGTGATGTTGTTGCCGTTTTTTGTTGGCGGTATGACTGCAGGGGAGATATGGGAGGCTATGTTGGGTGCCTGAAGTCTGGACCTACCTTGACCGAACCCCATATTTGGGGTTTTAGATGGTAAAAACCATCTACTAATTCTTTCATAGCATTTCTTTACAGCAACATAAATTAAAAAAAATTGTTCTTAAAAATATTCAACATTATTTGAAGATAGAAAATTAATTTAAAAATGTGCTATTTTCCAATTGTTTTTTTTACCATCATAAACAAATTAACCACTTATCTATTTTAAGAAAAATTTTCAAATTTAAGCTAATTTTCATGTAAATCAATGAGCAGTCTTATTAACAACATAGAACTCAATTGTTTCAACATGCTACCATGAAGCAGAATAATCATTTGAGACAAGGAGGTCAGGACCGATAGCCTTCTATCCTTATTAAATTATAATTTCTTTACATTAAAGCTGACAATCATGTTACACTTGGAACTGCATATTTAATATTCTCATAAGAGTGACCTTACAATTATGAACATAAAAAATTGAAGTGTTGTAACATCACTACACTTCATCTATAACTATACCATCCTCCTTATTGACAGGAAGATTATGCCCGGCAATTGCTACCAGTTGATTTTAATTTTATTAAGCTTAATTATTTGACTGGCAACACTGGGATAGCCTATTTATAAATATTAATTTTGTTGTGGTATATTATCCCACATAATTTTTAAACAATTAATGTGAGGGAATAGAATAATAAATCTATCTGTCCCAGCCAGGACTTGAACCTGGATCTCCTGCTTTCCAGGCACGAATGCTTTGGGATAGCGTATAATTATCTTGCTAAATATTTTTAAGGTAAATCCTCCTTAAAGAACCTTCATTATTTAGGATATGCTCATTATCATTAGTATCCGAACCCAAACTGTCAACATTTTACCTGTTTAATACTATTGTTTTTTTTTTTAATTTATCAGTGCCTTGGACCTCAAAGAAAGCAATCTCATGTAACCTACTCCGGTATTTCATCTAATCTTGTTCATTACATTGTTAATTGTCAAATAAGTGTGAATTAAATTTTTACTTATCGTAGGATGGTTAATTCATATAGGCCTCAATTCTTCTAAATTACTTTGGGGATTCAGTACCCCATTATTGGGTTAGTGTCTCAAGGTTAAAGAGTATCTCTTGTGGGTAATGAGGTCAGATTCTGAAATTCACTTCCATCTCTATAACCAATCACAAAGAAAATACTAACTGTACAGTAAGTAAGGAAAGAATATCCATTATGCTAAGATGATGAATCCATTTTGAATATCCATTATGTTAACTCAAATAAACTAAATTTTAAATTAATTAATAGTTATTTATAAGCTTATTAAGATGTATTTTTTTATTTTCATTTTTAGACTCCCGACAATGAACCTCTAAATAAAAGTCTTGAAATAAAGGCTGTTGCAGGCCCTATGACAGAATCTGATGCTAGAATATTCAGGAAAAAATGGAAGACTCCTATTCGTAGTAAAACTCTACAAATAGTGCGACCTGAATTGTCTGATCCAGAAAAAGGTTTAGAAAAAATCGGCAGGTTGTATATTGTTTTAGTAAAATAATTATTTAATGTATGACGTGAAAAAGAAAGAGAGAGTTTTTCTATGTCTCCTCTTGAAGTTGTCTTTATTGATACTCTAAAGTCATGTTCAACGGCTGAGAAGATGTATCCTGTATTTCTTATACCTGATTAAGGCTTCATCAGATTAGTGATGATACAGTAAAAGGAACTAAAGAGGCAATACTTAACCTTATGATGTGATTCTATAAAAGCCCTAAGTATGGTGTATTTTCTTATATATGGAAAGAAGCTGAACTGGTCAAGGTACAAGAGAAAAGTTTTTCTTTTTAAGACAAATTTTTCTTTTAATGAAAAAAATAATATAAGGATCAATGGAGAACTAACCTGAAGCAATTCACCAGATCCAAGAGAAAATCCATAAGAAATGCAATAAAAGTACTGCTATATGTAGCCAAGGATTCCACCAATAAATATATTATTGACCTGCTTTATGATGTGGAAGGAGTCTTTGGCAATCTGTGGTAGCTAGTCATACTGTATGTGTTCAAGAGATTAGAATATCTAAAGATTCTCTATAAATACATAGTCTTTTCCACAAAACTTTATATAGAGTATTCATTAATTTACCGAATTTCAGAATGTCTGGCCTTCTGCTGGGAAACAATATATTTGCTTCTCATTGGTATAAAACATACAGGATACATCTTCTCAGCTGTTGTATGTGACTTTGGAGTATCAATAAAGACAACTTCCAGAAAGAACATAGAAAACTCTATATCTCTCTTACTCCCTCTCTGCCTCACTCCCCCCCTCCCCACTCTCTCTCTCTCTCTCTCTCTCTCTCTCACTCTCTCTAGCTCCCCCTCT
>KZ808758.1:158171-168330 GCA_000696205.2 Oncopeltus fasciatus
TGTCTTCAGGGCTATCATGAAGGCGAGAGGGTTATGTGCATATACTTATTATGGATAAAAGCTTCACGAGAGGACGAGATGCTCTAGTTTGGCATAATTTTGAACAATAGTGATACTATCGGGATTTATCTTATTAAAAAAAATAAAAAGAAAGGACAATTTTTATAATAATAATGGTTGGTTACCTCTAATGTAGAACTCACATTGCATGAGTATGTTAATTGGGGCAGCCAGTATGTCCTTTTTAATTTTAACTTCAAATTTATCTAGCTGGGTGTATGTTTTTTGTCTTGTATCCTAGGAGATGAGAATAAAAAAATATAAAAATTTAAATATATTAAAATACTTGAATTTTTACTTACTTTTCAGTCAATTAATATTTTAATTAAGCTTTTTTTATTTGCTATTAAGCTGTTTTTCTGCAAGCAATGGTCATAGGCATTGTAATGTTCCCACCATATACAATCCCACTCACTATGCAGAGCCTAAGTGGTCAGATTACCTGGTCTTTATAGCTTGTATGGACCATTTGGAACATTGAGACCTTCAGTCAGATGATCAGATCCTTGAATCTTAGCAAGTATACAAAACTATGGGAATTTTTTTAAATCATTATAATCTACGAATTAATCAATGATAATCTGGTCAAAAAATGTATACATGCTTTAAAATAAATTTTGTTATTTTTAGGTTTTCGCATCCCGAATAGGTGTGGCGTTGATTAAAGGGATGAAGAATAATGTATTAGCTGAAATAAGAAACTTTCAGGTTTTTTTGGGAGGCTGTAAAACAGATGAAAGATTTGAGGGTACTGATTTACATAAAGCTCATTACAGGTTGTCTGTACTTATTAATGAAAAAATTTTGAGTATAACTGATGATAGGAATACTATTGTCAGTAATTTGTGTGACATGTTGAGGTATGTTATTTTTCAAAATTGAATTTACTTTTGTTTTTACTATTTACTATATGAGATGCATTATTAAAATGTAACTGTAAAATTCTTTTACATGATCAAGTAGCTCATAAAAGGCCATTAAAAAGTAATATGAGTGATTCTGAAAATCACTGTCAAGGATTGCTATATTTCCTTATGATAAATAAATGACAACTAAATTTACTTTTAAGGAATGTGTCTTACTATTTCTGACAACAATATAAATATATGTTAGAATGAAATATATGGTTGGAGGTTTGTTGTAATGTCCGTTGAGTATTATGTTGGAGAAATTAGACAATGTTACGACCAGAAACAGAAAAATAAAATACTCCAAAATTGTTGGGTGATTATTTTATTATTGCCAATGATTCGACTTAACTTGTGTCATCATCAGGGCTGTAATACAATTCACACTATTACACTTAAAGAATTATAGATTGGAATGAACAGACAGAGATGAGGTATGTTATATGACAGAAAAATATTAGACTAAACATTACAAATATGAAACAATATGAATTATAAATGTCAATATTATATATAAAAAAAACTTTATATATACCGGTAGTGATGTCTGGAGAGATCTCTGAGGGAGGTTTATGGTCACATCTCTGAGTGCAGAGCTAAACTGAGGGACTACCACTGAAAGGGGGTGGGAGGGGGTTTTGTCGGTACACTTCAAAGATATATCCTTAGATATCTCTCCAGACATCACTATCGGTACATATAAAGTTTTTTATTTATAACATTGACATTTATAACTCATATTGTTTCATATTTGTATTGTTTAATCTGTAAATCTTTTTCTGTCATAGAACATACCTCATCTCTGTTCATTCCAATCTATAATTCTATAAGTGTAATAGTGTATACACACTAGCTATGATGATGACAAACAAGTTTAGTCGAAATGTTGGCAATAATAAAATAATTACCCAACAATTTTGGAGTATTTTATTTTTCTGATTCTGGCTGAAACCCTGACTAATTTCTCCAGCTAAATGTAATATAGTTTATTTTTATGACAAAAGACACGAATGTGCAGTGTCATCTATGTATATTTTGTAAATAGAAAAAGTATATCTGAGGTCCTTAACGCTCCAAAGTAAAGCTGGAGAATATAAATAGGAATTAAAAGAAGAAAGAAGAACAAGTGCTATGTGAATGTGTAGCATCTAAAAAATAAAATAATTTAATAAAATATGTCACTGTTAAATAAAATAAAATAAATTATTGACATGAAATGAAATAAATAAAGAATGTTTAAAAAAAAAAAAAAAANAGGTAGAGAAAGATCAAATAATATTAATAAATAATAGTGATAAATAAAGAAAATTATCCTGAACTTTCTTCTTCTTCAAGATAGATGTATAGTATGAGAGAGGTTACAGTTCTCATTAGAGTGTTGCTGTTGGTGGTGCTAGTATTTTATGGGTTCCTGTTTGGAAGGAAAATGCAAAATATAGTGCCCTTATGTTAAACAGCTTTGTGTTCATATGAAATAATCTTCACAGTAGTTTTCATCTTGATCAATACATTGAATTGGCAAGGATCTTTGGTTGGAAAATTATGGCGTATGAATTTACATTAAAGCACTCACAATTGCTGATATATATATATAAAATTGTAATTANAAGAATGAAATATTCAAGAGACATGATACACAGTGATTTAGTTTAGAAATTTGGAATTTGTTTGTTTCGCTGAGCTGTTTTTATGAAACCGGACCTCCATACATAAAGAGTTCATGAAAACAGAACAAGTAGAATAATTCATGACAGGTATATAAAAATAATCTTTTTATTTATTTATTTATTTTAATTGTGGAGAAGTTTATTTGAGAGGAAGGCAGAGGTGAGATTTTAGTAGTTTTATTTGATGTTTTGATTTATAAAAGATTCACTCCTTCATAAATTTAATGCAGAGATTCCCCTCCATAACTTGATTTTGTTTAATATTTACAAATTATTTTGGGTTTTATTTTTACTTTCCAGCTACAGAGATTATACCTTAAAAGTTGGAAAATCTTTAATGAGTTTTGTGTGCACTTATTATGATAAAACTAATTGAGTTTTGATAATCTGTTTTACTTTTTGTCGTTTTTAAAAAATTAATTCATTATTATAAGTTTAGAAAATTTCAAATATGTCCCTAATTCCTACTGCAATAGTTTTTACTGAAACTATTTTTATTTTCTTCTCTTAACCTTTAATAGAATAGCATCCTGAAAAAATAATGGTAAAAATATAATATTTGATTTTCTGTTATCATTTATCATAGAAATACTGCATCCCATTGGGAATATGAGGACTAGTATTATTTAATGAAAGCTGGAGAGAGAGTTAGTTCAACTTTACTTAAAAACTTTAGCTTTATATTAATATGTGCTTCTTCATTTCAGTTTTGAATTAAAGCACTCTTTTGGTGACAAGAAATTGCCAGCAGACAATCTCCTTCAAGCTACTGTTTGCATATGCCGGTGTTCTATTGCATTATTGTCTTGTAGTGCTGCACCTAATAAATATGCATGTACTCAAGATATTGAGTCAGATATTCTTTGGAGTGTGGCAGAATCATGCTCATGTTCTTTGCCAACTTTAAAGACATCGCGGCTTCGTTTTTTACCTAGAATTCTTTATCAAGGTAATTACTATTTGCATTGTTCTTAACTCTTTATATTTTTATTTATTGTCAAACTTAAATTGTAAAAAAATACTATTGAAATACTTATAGAATGTTATTAAGTAGGAAAGTTTTTTTTCTCTTTCCTAATGAGCCACCCTGTAGCACTTTTGTTTTTAATTTATTTTGCAGATGTCTCCACTAGTCTATTTCATCTTGTTTCCATAAAAAATTGCATTTATTTTTTCTTTCTCCATAAACGTTTCTTTTCACCACTTCGTAGTGTGTGTCCTTAAGATAATAGTTTAGGATCTATTGGTTTATTGAGTTCTCATTCATTCTGTTTAAAGAACATTTTAGTAAAATCAGTTTGACTTTACTGTTATCTCAGTTATTTTTTTCTTGTTTTTTTTTTCTTTTTTAATAGACCAATTGTATCTGTATCTTCAAACAGATGAAACTTCCATAATTGTCAAATTGATAAATAAGACCTTAATTATTAAATTTTCAACACTGTTAAGGTTTTTATATATTTTTATATCATTGAGTATTTTGAATTTATTGTTGAACATCTCTTTATACCTACCTAATTGTTTTCATACCTTATCCAGCCTTCTATGTATTTTTTTAGTATGTTTCATGAAGATTTACTAAGTTTCATAAAAGAGTTCTGTGTACATTGTTTTGCTCTGTAGCAATTAACAAAAATGATTTGATTCTTTTTAAATTTGATTATTTTATTTTTTAACCACTATTTAGTTTTGTTAGGATTATTATTTCTTAATTAATTAATAATAAATGGAATAATACAATTTATTTATTCTTTATTGTTTATTCTTTATGGTTTAATGTTGGTAAGTTCACAATTAGAAAGCACTATGTATTTTTAAAATGGTTTCGGTATTCTGGTGGAATAATAAATACATTTTAATAAATGAATATAAATACATTTACCCGTATTTTAGGCAATTGTTTTTAAACCTCCTAAATCCATTCACAGGTCTGTATAGTTTTCAGTTTGTATAGGTTATTATTGGTGTTACCCATGGGTCTGACATGTCTCCTAGGTCCTTTCTCTTCTAATTCTCATGTTTGTGCTGTGAATAATAGAAATACATTGCCTGTCCTGTTTTTTTCCTTTAGGGTGGTAAAATGTATTTAGCTTCCCACATATGGACCTAAAAAAATTAACCAGGTATTCAATATTCACAGTAATGATGGATGAGCAGTTCAACAAAGGTTAGGATGAATTGTTTTACACATTTGTAAAATATATAAAGGCTTTCTTAAAAACAGTACAATAGCAGGTGTTCCAGTTTGATGGATGCAAACATTTTACGTGGTTCTGATTAGTGAACTGAGTTAAATTTCCAAAGTAACCTTTGCCTTATCTTTCACAGTTTATAAACTTAAATTTTTCATCAGATTTTTTAAAAAATACACCAATTTTTCCGATGATTATTATAACTTGACCAACTAACTCTCTTTTCTTAGAACTCATCATACCTCCTCACCAAGTTGGATCTGCTTCTCACATTTCATTATCTGCCAGTGCTACTGAATTGTAGATACCATCTCCACTGCTGTTGAGAGGAAAATGTACTGCTGTGGTGTTACCTGGTGTACACCATTCAGGCCTTTGACTGAGTATGGCTTCAGGGCTTACTATCCAAACTCATAGGTATCCTTTCCTCAACCTTTTATATAATCATCTACTTCAATCTCCCCAATGCTTCTTCACTGTATCCTTTGAACCTACAATTTCTACATTCTTCCCTTAACTAGTTTCAAGGAAGAATCGCTTATCTTCATAATTTACACTGCTTATATGCTTATTCTTCCCACTATCGACCTAGTATACTCAAAATAAAAATAAATATAAATTAAAATAAATAGTGTAATACATACAAGTAAAGATGTCACTTTCAAAATAAATACAGATATATACAACAATATGTTTAAACTTAATACATCATATTATGCAGACATGTAGCAGAGAAAAGAAAGAACGACCATGTTGAAGTTGAAAAATGATAATTGCAAAACTACTAAAAACAGCAATAAAAAAATAATATTAGTAATAACAGCTAATAAAAATACAAACAACGCAACAACAACAATAATAATAATATTAGGGATACTGAGAAAGGAAGAATGATAGGAAAATTAGTTTTGGATTGCTTTTGAAGGGGAAGGAAATGTTCTAAAAGACAGTATTAGAGGAAGTGTAATGATGGATATAAGTGTATGATGCTCTTCACTTAAAAAGAAGAATTAAAGAATTAAAATTAAAAATCTTACAAGAGCTTGGAGAATTACAGGGAGGCAGAGATGAAGGGACAGAAGAGGCAGAAACTTATATAAAAAGACTGTCTAATTCAATCAGTGGTTTAGAATGGAGGTGTGGAATGGTTATGAGAGAGGGAAAGCTTTCCCAGTAAGTTCCATTTTGATTTAAGAGGCAGAGGAGAAAGCTTTATGGAAATATTTGGACCAGGAATATTGAATGAAATTCTTCGAAAGACACTTTTTCGTCTGAAAATAGCGACATTTTGTGGGTGCCAGGTACGAATAAATCTTCCTCTGGCCGCTCATTCTTTGGAGATTTTTTAAATCTCCAGCCTGATCCAGGCTGTGTCAAAATGTGCAAAAGTGGAGAGGTGCGTGGCAAGAGTGATGGCCTAGAGATTGGAACAAAAGGAGAATATGCGATCCCAGTTGATGGCGTCCAGATCAGAGAAGGTGTGGAGAGAGGGACCTGTGAATCCTTGGAGTACGGTGAATAGTTTATAGAAATGTATGTGATAGCCTTAAAAAATAAGGGGATTTCTAGGAATAGAATCAATAAAAATAAAAATTATAAAAAGAATCGCTATGATAAACTTGAAGATCTAATGTAGTTATAGAAATAAAATCAATAATTATTAGATGTTTTTTGTTGGGGTTCAGTCAAGGTAGATACAAAAAATGCAATTTAAAAAATTTGTATTTTTTAATTATCTGCCAACGTTTCGGCTTACATTGTCTTCAGGGCTATCATGAAGGCGAGAGGGGACATTTCTCATCACCAATCATGAAAATGACATGACATCCCCTCTCACCTTCATGATAGCCCTGAAGATGGCTTAAAATGTAAGCCGAAACGTTGACAGATAATAAAAAAATACACATTTTTTTAAATTGTATATTTTGGATCTACCTTGACCGAATCCCAACAAATAACATCTAATAATAAAATCTACAGTAAAAAAAACTCTCCATTTGAGTTGTATGGTAACCAAGATACTATGTTATTTTGAATATAGTAGTTTCAACCAAACTTGTTATATTATTTTGCTTTGCAGGCATATTATGGAAAAATTGTATTCCCCAATGTGCAATGCAAAATGTTGCACTAATATATTTTTCAATTTTTTTTATTTTTCAAATCCTTTTCATAACAGTAAGGAAAATGGAGTTACCTAACATTTTAAATATCATTCTTACTTTAATGGAGAAAGCCATCCAATAACATCTGATAAATGTTTTTTTTTTTTTGTAATATTAATTTCTTTCTTTACCATGTTTGTAATTCTTTTGATCGTTTTCCGAAATAGTATTCCCAAATAAATATTTGCATGCACAATGCACACANGTGCGAAAGCTCGGCAACCATCAAAAACTTTACACGGTCCAACCCGGAAAAAACTTTACATACATCTGATGACTGTGGAAGCCTACGTGAACATATTAAATCTTGTTCACGTAGGCTTCGACGGTCGTCAGAAGTATTTACCGTTTCTTCTTCTGGGTTGGACCGTGTCAAATTGGTGGTATTTGCCGAGCTTTCGCACATCATGTATTGGCTTCTTCAGGGCTGAAAAGAGAATGAGAATGTAAAATGAATTCTCTTTTCAGCCCTGAAGAAGCCATCACATGATGTGCGAAAGCTCGGCAAATAACACCAATTTGACACGGTCCAACCTGGAAGAAGAAACGGTAAAGTAGATATTAAATCTTTTAAAACATAAACTGGCAGAAAGAAGTGGTGATAAGTGCTGTGAGAGTCAAGCTAACACTCTAAGTCCTTTGCTGTGTCAGTGAAGACCACAGGGGATCCATTGTCCTGCTGACAGCCCACCCTGCTGCTGGTGAATTATACAAACTTCAACTTGCCAGTTATTCCAGTGTCTTGCGAGCCAGCAGACATGATAATTCCCAGGTGACATGTTGTTGCTGATGTAGATTCTAGTGTTGTCATCCTCCCAGTTTAGATGCTGATTAAAGAAATCACACTTCACTCGCCTCAAGAACTCATCTGTAACCGACTGGCATAAAAAATGAGGGACGATTGAAGGGGCTAGAGATCATCAGGTTGAGGGCGCCACCATTCCAGCACATCCAACTCCTCTGTCGCCAGTTTAATACTGCGGGAAGCCCCAATCTGTGTGATGACGGCTGCCATAGACTCGCCAGACCGTACTGGCGTACTTACTTATTTCTAGTAACCTGTCAAGGTGATGCTGCTCAGCTCTATTAAATTTCCCCTCGAGTGAGGACACGGTTTTTTAAGTTTTATGTTCTCTGATAAAAGGTGCTGTATGGTTGCCTGCTGTTTTTCTGTGAACTCTTCTAGTTTCTTCAAATGTTTATCTTTTTGGACAGGTGAACTAATCTGTTTTTGAGAATGGCTTTTACTTTCCTGAACTCCTCTGTGAGCTTATTGAGGACTGTGAGTATGGCGGCTGAGGTAGGGTCTCCATCAGGTCCCCTGCCCGCACCCTCATAGGGCTGGCCTATCGCTCAGTGTAAGGAATAGCTTTCTTTGGGATCTCTCATGGTGCTAGGCTTTCTTGAGTGACTTTAGCATTGCCAGATCAACTGTGAAATTGTAGCATTTTGCGTGATACAAGAGGCTACAACCAGTACATGTCAGAGCTAACCTTTCATCACTATTATTTTCACTTAACTCACCGTTTTTTAATTTTAATTGAAAAAAATTTCATTTAAACTTCTAAATTATTTCTGTTTTACTAATGAAGAGTCATTCAGAAACTATAACTATGACTGATTAGGTAAAATTAATTTTTGAACTTCCCTGTAACTAATTACATAGTTATTGTATGATGTCATGCACTCCACTGACAGTCATTATAATTATCTCCCTAATTATATCGGGTATCGATATCTCCTAGGAGATATAAACTGGTTTTATTTTGCCCATGTATATAGAAGTTGTGATGTGACTCTTAGTTCACTTTTTTTTTTCTTTTTTTTTTACTTTTAGTTGTGCTTATGTTTTTTGTTTTCTTTATTCTTTCTTAATTGTAATAATTCTAGATTCAATAAAGTTTTCTTTGATTTACCTTTTTTTTTCTTCATGTTAAGAGTGAATTTTATTTTCCTAGTAATTTTCTATTCAAAATTGGATGTTAAATTAGAAGCCTGACTAGCCAGTTAATTTTGTTTAGCTAAACAAACCTGTAAATAAACCTGGATTCACTTTTGTTGTACCCCATTATATTTTTATCAGAATTAATAAATTAATTTCCCTTATAGATCATAGCATATTATGTTATTTTATCTTTTCACGTAGTGTTGTGCCCAGTTCTCATTTAGTTATTAATTTTATAGTTCTCAGGAAGTCCCACACCCATCTCCAGTATGAGTGACCCGGGAAAGACTGTTTTCTTATAATAATACTAAGGCGATTGGAAGATAAGACTGTGGGGCTTAGAGTTAAAAGAAAGAAATCACCTTGATATCTCCTGTAGCTGCAGAATTTCAGGGATTTAATTCACTCGGTGTATCGTTAACAAATTGTCATTAATTGAATATGAAATCGCTAAATATTATAGAAATATTTTAAATAAAAAACCTATTAAATCAAAAACCTAAAGCCTATTATAGAACATTTTAAATAAAAAACTAGAACGGTCCACACTATATAGTCATAACTATCTCAAAAGTCAAACAAAGGCAGAGAAATAAATTAGGCGTGTATTGTCGAATTGGTCGACCTGTACTCACTTATTTATTGTGCCCAAACCATTAAGGTTTTGCCAATGTGTTTTTTTCTTCCTGTCAACTCATGACATGAAGTACTTTCAATAAAAAATATAATAAATTGTATTGGTATATTTCCAATAAAGATTAATGCAAATAAATAAATTATTTTTCAATGAAAATGAAAGTTTTCAAAATGTCTTCCTAGAAGACGCACAGTCATAATATCTTTCTCAATTGGTCTTCTTTTACATTGCTTGCCACCAGCTCCTTATGTTATTAAGCCATACAAATGATCATGGCTTGAAAAGATTCCAGAACAGTGATTCTGATGACCAGTGGGCTTTTTTTTTTTAGACTTCTTCCTTGAAATATCCCCAGGCAAAGAAGTCTAAAGGGTTAAATTGAAACTGGGAAATTTAATACTGTTTTAGTTAGTGTACTTATATCACTATACTTATATTTTGTGTTACTCAAACTGGGACACCCTATTTATAGTATTATGAAATTAACACACAGCTTGCAACAATTTTTTTTAGAAAGTTACTAATTACTTATTTTTAGTTGCTTTATGTTTAATTTATTGAATTATGCTTTGTTTGAATTTAATT
>KZ808759.1:44255-54615 GCA_000696205.2 Oncopeltus fasciatus
TATATATATATAATTTTGCGATTCATAATTCTATATATTGTATGTTCAAAAGGAGAGTTTTTTGGGCGTAGATATAATTATTAGATGATTTTAGTTGGGGTTCGGTCAAGGTAGATCAAAAAAAATTCCAATTTTAAAAAAAGTGTATTTTTTTAAAAGATTATCTGCCAACGTTTCGGCTTACATTGTAAGCCATCTTCAGGGCTATCATGTTAATTACCGAGTCATGGTAATGTGAACTTAGGGACAGGACGTCCTCTCTCGTCTTCATGATAGCCCTTATGATGGCTTACAATATAAGCCGAAACGTTGGCAGATAATCCTTTTAAAAAAATACATTTTTTTAAATTTTTATTTTTTTGGATCTACCTTGACCGAACCCCAACTAAAACATCTAATAATAATTCTTTATATTTCTCTCAATTTGACCATTGAAGATATTTTTTTAGAAGTCGTATCTTACATGATATTTATGTAAGATACGACTTCTGACGTAATCATAATGATATGATTATGTGATTTTCCGAGATAAAATATAAATCATATCATTAATAATCAATCTCGAGGCTACCGAAAGAACCTCCGGTTTCACATCACTTGCTTTCAATTATTAAAAAACGTTTAAAACTTCGGACTTCACAAATAGCGTTAATGAAATACTCTTATAAAAGGGGCATTTTTGGCATGTTATCAGTTTTATAACAGCTCCTTTCTCGCCTTCGTAATGCTAATAATAATGAAGACATGAATATTTTAAATTTCAGTCTTCTTCTAAACGCTTTCCTCCCTCCCTTGACCCCTCTCTGTTTTTATCCAATTTACCTCTTCAATGAACACAGCCTTTGTTTTTTATTTGCAATAAGCCTGTTTAGTTTGAAAAGCAAAATATGTGACTTCTGGGGTGACCAAAAACATAACATAAGCAAACATGTGAACACACATATAAATATACATAAATTTTGCAAAAAAAAAAAATGTTTTTGCGTCCCCCCAGTGTGATTAGAATCGTCAAAAAATATCAAAAGTCTTGGAACATCTATCTTTAGAGTTAGATCAATGACTGCAACCATTTGGGATTTTTTTAAATGAAAATATAATAATTAAGATTACCTTTCTCATAAGAAAAGCTGAAATGTTTGGGATTAAATCTCTTTAGCATTTATAGCAATAAATTTGGCAATATTGTTGATGTCTCGGAGGAAGTACGTAATAAGAGGTCCAAACCCTTAGGAGAAGGGGTTACTTGAAGGCGGCCACCTGCTTCCAGATGACACATCCTGTACTTATAAGAGGAAATCCTATTTTCTAAGAAGATCCAGAATCACCTAGAAGGTTCTATATAGTTATAAACACCACTCGTGTCTCAAAGTATCTGGCTGGGCCCAGGCAGTGCTAGTAGCAGTGCAATGTTGAGGGACAGTAACTAGTGAGTTCAGATCTATTGTAGACAATTTATGAAGTTTTCCTTTAATTGTGTATTTTGTAATTAGATGTAAGTAATTAATTTTTGTTTTATTTATTTCTCAGTTAGTAAAGACAGTAGTTCAATTGCCATGAGTTCATTTAATTTCTATGTATTTGCTATTAGTTGGTATAATTCTTTATTGTAATAAATTAACTTTAATTTATTTTGGTGTAAATAATTTTTGATCCTTAGCACATTCTGTGAGTTGCTTTAATTATATGGTGATAATTACTTAAAACTCTCAGTTAAAAAAAAAATTGACAGTATTAACTTTTTATCAGAATAAAGAAGTTTTGTGTGTGTTTACATATATCTGGTTTCCTTCTCATCTCTCTCTCTCTCTCCCCCCCCCCCTTCTCATCCCCTCGTCCTCCTTCCTTCTTCCCCTTCCCCCTCCCACCTTATGTATAAAGGTATAATCTGAAATGTAAAATCAAGAAATTATTGTTAAAATATATAAAATACAATACTAACAATATAAATTTCTCTCTTTTTTAAAATTGTACTGAAATAAAGTGGTGATGGTTACGAATACTTTCAATGAAAGCACCTAATTCAAACAAGAACAAATCTNCTAAGGAACTTTATTCGAGAGAGCTGGAGAAACAATTGGAAGCCGGAAAGCAGCTGACCCCCTCCCCCCACCCCCCAAACCCACCACACAAAGAGAAACACTCTTGCATTTGACCGGTTTCATAGTTGTGTAACGTGCCCGTCTTCGGAGACCGACACGTGACTGGAATCGCTTCAACCTCCCCTCACAGTCAAGGATCCCTTGTATCCCTAGGTATATTATTATAGTACAATCTGTCTCATTTTTCTTTCCCCATGAATAATCTTAAAATAATGAAAAAATAGATGCAAATCAGCTTAACCAGATGTATATGAATAACGTGAATAAAATATAAGTAAACAGTTACTAAAAATTGACAGAAAAAATATTTTAATGCGCAACAACGATATTTATAGTGAAAAAAACGGCATTTATTAAGGATCATTTAATATTTGATGTATGTTTGTATGCAATAAGGAGAATGCGTTAATACCACACATACATGAAGTCCTAGATTGCTAACTGACTCATCCTTTTCTTTCGAAGGAATCTCTGGGCCACTCAACTCCTATAGGATTTTGAAGAGAATTGATCTTCCCATGTTGGGTTCCTGTTTTACCCCAAACTTCGGATGCTGTTTTCTCTTTATTTATAGACTCGCATAGTCTTCTTGGAAACGCGTTTTAACCTTCTTTCTACAACATTGGCTTATTTGAATTTTATTAACTTTTTAATTAATATTTCAAATAAATTATAAGGAGTTTCTTTCTTTTATTCTTTACACGTATTTTTTTAACACTCTCGTTGCAGCAAGAAACTGGGTTCCTTGGTGGATTGCGCGGGGCCACAGAAAAGGATTTGTGCACCGCTTCTAATACAGCTTCTCCAAAACAATGGCCATCAAGCTCTCCATGTCCAATCAGTTCAGTATATTAAAGACTGCTTACAATATAATCTTCTCTAGTGTAATTCCCATTCTTAAATTTTGTAAGTCTGTGTTGAGAGCTTGAGTGAATTGCAATTAATGAAAAGTGGCCGGAAGGGGCGGCAGGCTAGCTCAGGGGATCCGTACGGGTCTCGCAATCCTAATGCTGCGGGTTCTAATCCCGCCCAGGTCAATCTTTTATTTGTAATTAGAAGCTTGTCCTGAGCCATAGGTGTTTAAAATAGGGTGGCAACCTGTAGATAGCCCCTCCCTCCAATGACCCTAAGTGGTTGCAAGGGAGGCTTACACAGCAAAAAAAAAAAAAAAAAAATNAAAAAAAAAAAAAAAAAAAAAAAAAAAAAAAAAAAAAAAAAAAAAAAAAAAAAAAAAAAGTGGTCGGTCTGATGTTACTTTTCCAGTCTCCCAATGAATTTCTCTAGAAATTGAAGGCGATGAAAAACTAAGGTTAACGGCGTCTAAAGTTTCGGTGCTTGTGGTTAAACGAGTTAGGGATCCATCACTTAATAGAGTTACGTTATAGTCGTATAGCGGCACATAAAGTAACGGAAAAAATTAAAAAAAAAAAAAAAAAAACCATTAGCGTATTATTGTCATAAAATCTTTTAAACACTCTTAAATAGCAGGCTGTCTTTAAATTTCAGTTATGCTATTATCTAAAATAATTTATTACAATTACTGTTTGTATAAAGTGATGAAATGTCTAATTTTAATAGTAATGTAAAATATATCTCATCGATAAGTAGTTTTCCCATTTTAAGAGAATTTTAAGAAACCGTATAGAGATCAGCTATAAGAAGGAAAGAGGGCTTCTTATTTTTAATTTGAACTTAGAACAGTAATTTGTACTTTAAATTTTTAGTTTTGTGTTGCATTAAATGTATAATACTTAATCGATAAAAAAAAAAGTTTGTAACAAAAAAAATTGTTTTATATAAGTACCATATATCCATCCACCATTACAAGAGGCTTACCTGGAAAAAAAAAGAAAAGAAAAATATAATTAAAAAAATAGAATAAGTCACTTAATCTTTTTTAAAAATGGGACTAGTTAAAAGCCCTTGTTCGTTCGGATTAGACATTATTATATTTAATGGCATTAAAAGCAAAACATTTGGAGTAGGGGTAATTTTCTCATTTTGGCTGTGAGGAAAATGAGTACCTGTTTGACAGAGAGAAGACGAGACTAAACACAAGTTGAATGTAAGTGAATTAGGGAGGAATATATGGCAGCTGAGGTTGTCCACTCAACAGAAATCCTGACTTTCTTCCTCGGAATCACCCCTCGTCCTGCCAACTCCGGTGATGTGCCTAATTATCTTCAGCCTAATTCCCTTTGTCCCTGTGTTTGTGAGTAGTCCCCCTGGGGCCTTCCCACGCGTTTGCGGCCATCGCTTCTCCCAAGCAAACCTGACTCTGGCACTTAATTAAAAATTGGGAAGAAAAAAAAAGTCTCTATGGTCTTAGGTAAACTAAACGAAATCTTCACTATCATATTTACACTTCAAATTTAAAATTTTTATTTTTGAGAAATCCCCAAACTGAAATAATAGCTTTTCAAATTAGTATAGTATAGGTAATGGAATATTTGTTTAATTAGTGCCACTTTTAAGCCATTAAAATCTCTTGAGAGTTGATACATAAAAATTAACAAACTTTCTACCTTAAAAATATATATCAATTATAGGGGGCGCCAGGCTAGCTCAGGGGATCCGTACGAGTCTCGCAATCTTGACGCTGCGGGTTCAAATCCCGCCCAGGTCAATCTTTCATTTATAATATAGAAGCTTGTCCTGAGCCATGGGTGTTTAAAATGGGGTGGCAACCTGTAGATAGCCCCTTCCTCCATGACCCTAAGTGGTTGAATGGAAGGCTAACACGCAAATAAAAAAAATAAATAAATAAATAAAAATAAATAAATAAATATCGGGGAACCGTTAATTTCAAAGGCGTTTTACTTATCATTTAGATTTTTTTTAAATACTTTATAATGAAGTGTTGGGCTCGTCCTCTCTTAATAGTACAATTTTTTAGGTTATTATTTATTAGGATGTATTTGAAAGATTCTTTATTATGTTGGCGACATTGCAGGATTACCAACTACAAGGTGGAAAAACTATTTCTTCTTTCATTGGCCAAAAAAAAATAATAAAAAGTAAAATAAAGAAAGACAATTTATTATACCACCTAGTACATGAAATATTATTTTAATGATCTAAGTGACATTTACTTTTGGTAAATAATCGAAAAGGTTATTTTCACTACCAATGAATATAGAACTATCATACCTTCTATTATCCGTCTTCATTGGTTTCCAACGGAGGATGGTTTGCAGAAACCAATGAAGACGGACAATAGAAGGCATGATTTACTTTTGCTTTTAATATAAATTATGTCCTTAAAAGCAATAAAATGTCCTTGATGAAGTATTGGGCTGCTTTACCCCACCCCCTCCTTATCTTAATCGAATTATTTAAAAAGCTCTTACACAGTATTTATAATTTAAATATTACAAACACAGATATGTTAAATTAATAATGTTCACATAGGCTTCGACGGTCGTCAGATGTATTTACCGTTTCTTCTTCCGGAAGTTGGACCGTGTCAAATTTTTGTTATTTGCCGATATACACCTGGTGTATAAAACATGGTAATTATGTATATACCACCTGGATTTTTAAAAATCTCTCTTTTACAACTCTCATTCTCTTTTCAGCCCTGAAGAAGCCATCACATGATGTGCGAAAGCTCAGCAAATAACACCAATTTGACACGGTCCAACCCGGAAGAAGAAACGGTAAATTAATAATGTCAAGTTAACAATGTAAACCAGCCTTCCTACAGCTCGATTCAAATATATATATTCGAGTGTCAGACTTCAGATTAATTCACAAATCATGTGATTTTTTTGATTAATAAAAAATAAATATATTCTGGGATAAATGGAAATTCCGATGCAAATTTCAGAACAATCTGCAAATTTTTACGTCCAAAGGTAAAGATGGTTACTCTTAAAAAAAAAAAAAAAAAANAGAGGGAAATATATATATATATATATATATAAATATATATATATATATAAGGAATGTTAAGCAGAGAATGCAGTTCCCGATAACTCATAGGGTGGTTAAGAGATGGCGATTGTTAGCTAATAAATGACAGCCATTTGCGCCTCCCGCAACACCAGTAAATTAACCCTAAATATTGCGCTGTTTATTCAATAGTTTGTCATATTTCTTTCGTCTGCATTAAATCTACAGATGTCTCTTATAATCTTAGACTTATAGATTTAAATAATTTAACGACTGTGCTACATTCAGGGCATTTAATAATAAGTTTCTAGCAACAACAAAAAAACCAAATACAAAAAAATACCATTTCTATGGCGGAACTGAAATTATTTTCTTTACGTTTAAGGGAATTCCTATATTTTTAAATTTTCATTTTATGGGGGAAGGGGGTTAATAAAATACTTAAATTCATTTATGTATTACAATGTTACAGTTTATCACACATTTACAACATATTTAATTAAAATTATAAATGATTAGATTTTCATTTGAGATTTGACATCGATAAGAGTTTATTATTTATTTGATCATTTATTTATTTAAAAGTGGTTAAGGACAATGAAGAACTAATTTTATATCAGTAAGGGTGGCACTAACTAAACAGGGGCTAAGAAATGCATAGGGGAGGGTACTAAACTATCTTAGATCATCATTATTATGCGCCATTACTAAAAATACTATACTCGTATCATATAAATTTCAAAATAACACATTTGATACCTCTTTTGTCCTTTAATTAACTCCAACAATAGCGGAAGTAGTTCTTCTGCAAATAATAACAACATTACGAGAAGGTTTCTTTATTTACTTAGACACATAATATACAAGAAAAAAGTGAAAGAAATTTAGCGGTAGGATCGGTAATGAATCGAAGATGTACTGAAAGTCAGGCCTTAGTGAGTGTTTTGTTTTCTCAGAGGAAATGTAAAAAAGCTCCTAAATCTATTATAATTGTTTTGTGTTCATTTATCATATACCTTAATACATCATTGTACAAAGAGAATTATTACCTATTCCACTGTATTACTGAGCTTAGATTTATTTTTCACTATTATTTACATAAGAATTTTTTTTTTTTTTTTAATGAGTGAATTTCTTTTAGCATATTTATTTATTTTATAATTTCATAGGTTCTTCAAGATTTTCATTAGAATAAACTTGAGAGTAGTGTTTGGTTTATTTTAAATCATTTTTAGAGGCCGATTTAAGAGATTCATAATCAACTATGAAAGGTAATGTTTGACTGAGGGGTAGGATTGGATTATAAAGGTTTTTTTCTGTTAGTTTTTTACGTGGAATTGAGAGGATGACTGTCGTTAGCACATTGAGGTTTATTTAATACTCATGCCTGTTTAAAGCAGTCCTCCAAAAATGCCTTATTTGCTATGTAAATAAGTATTTTCTCATAAGATGAGCTTGAAACTCAGAAGTCATCTCTCTCTTTTGAGTTTACTATTTTTGCAATTCCATTTCAATTTAGTAAAGCAGTCACTAGATTTAGTTTAACTGTGAACGCTGCATGATGAGAATGACTAATGTTAGTGGAAAATAAAACTCCTATTAATAATAATTTTTAGTACAAGGGAACAGAATAAAAAATCTAACTGCCCAGCCAGGACTCTCGACACTAGTGTGAGGAATTTAATAACTTATCAGACTTGTTCTGGTATCATAATTGGTAAATGCAGATAGCAGGTGATCCAGGTTTGTGTCCTGGCTGGGACAGTTAGTTTATTTATTCTGTTCTCTTACACTAAAAATTGTTAAAAAATTACTTGGGATTAAATACGACAAAAAAATAATATTTATCCTATTAATAATTTGTTCTAGTATCAGAAGTTATTACTGAGTGTATAACAAAATAGACCAAATCTAGTATTCAGGGTCGCTCATAACTAATTCTGAGTAACTTATGACAAATTTAACCTTCATTCAAAGGCCAAATAGTGAATACATCTTGACCTTCAATATCTTATTGCATATTTTGTAAAAGTAGAGGACACTCCTGTATTCTGTCATTATTTATAAGTGGCTTCTTATGTCATCACTTTCAAGGATGATATCTGAAATAATCACTCCTTTTATTTTCTTAATATGAATTAAGTAAACAAGGCACAAGAAAATCAGATTATTGGAACACCTACAGACATAATGTGAATTTTGAAAAAAAAAAAAAAAAAAAAAAAAAGGAATGCCATTTTTCTGATTTTATAAATTTATCTTAAGTAGTTTAAAAATTTAATATTTCATCTAATTAGTCTATCTAATCTGCCTAGAGAGAAAATTATAAAGAGAAAGTTATGTTTATTAAGCCTTTATTTGGTAATATCTTTCTTTAAAAAAAAAATTATTTATAATTCTGAGAGTAACGTACCAAATAGAGTGATGGGAAATCTCTCTCTCTCCTTTAGTTACTTTTAGAATATGATACATTTTTTTTTTTCTTTCTCCAATACGTTCAGTATCCAGTTTACATGCATTTTATATAGTCGACACACAGTTTTACAGTTTATTTTACTTATTCTTTGTTAGATTATGACATATAGACTTGTTTCTATATTATTTTTGTAAGTTTCTTTTTCATATTCAGCCCGAAACGTTGACTAAAATAAGAACTTTTTTGGTTACAAATAAGTTTTTAATTCTTCAAATACCAAGACAGAATCCCTGATAATCCTTTCTTCATAAAACAGTCAACTAATTTACCTCCAAATTTGGTTTCATTATTTTTAAATTTGTGGGCACTAGAGCAAGTACAAACATTGTACACATAATAATGTACTGAGAAATCTTAGTTTATGCAACTCCTGCCAGACGGGACCCGTGGTACCTTGACGTGACTTTTGAAAAATTGCAATGGTTCTTCATAAATCCAACATTGAATAAGCTAATAATATAATCTGTTAAGAATTATATACAGGGCAAAAAATTATAGAGCAAGTACAAACATTTTACACATAAATAAAATGTTTGTACTTGCTCTATAATTTTTTGCCCTGTATATAATTCTTAACAGATTATATTATTAGCTTATTCAATGTTGGGTTTATGAAGAACCATTGCAATTTTTCAAAAGTCACGTCAAGGTACCACGGGTCCCGTCTGGCAGGAGTTGCATAAACTAAGATTTCTGAGTACATTATTTGAGATATAATAAATATATATTAGAGTACAATGCTAATTTGATATCAGGAGCTGTAAATGACAGTAAGAAGAAAAGCACTGCTCGATAAGGGTTTCTCAAGGTAGACCACTAGAGAAAGAGGACCATTGACCATATATTTGGTCATCAATAGTAACCCTCCCTCTTTTTCTTGTCAACTCAATTTGAGTCAAAAATGAACTCATATGATTTTAAAATAAAAAATATGATTAACCAATTTGGTCATAGATTATAGATACTAGGCCGTAGACAAACATGTATGCATGTACATGTGCAAGATGGAGAATTGAAGACGTTTTTTAAAAGACAAAATGGTACAATAGTGACAAAATTTTGAATTAGCCAGATTTCTAACTTTTATGTAGGATGAAAAATTTTTAAATTCTTAAGTCAGGTCATAAAAAAAGTAAAAAACATTAAATACAAAAACTATGGGATCTTACCACTCCTATGCCAAGCCAAGCCCAGTTTCCTTTGAGTACAGTTAAAAAATAATTGTTTTTATATTTTCAAGCTTTAAATTTTAAGGCTTAAGAAATAAATTTTTATCTCAAGTTAATTTTTTTTTTAATCTTCACTGTCAAATAAATGTAACTTAAGGTAATAAAAGCTCAATAATTATGAGTTAAAAATGTATACTTTAAGTGAATCCCTTCTGTTTGCCATAACTTGGATATTCATTTACTTAACTTATTTATTTATGTTTCTTTCATTCAATTTGTGTTTTTTCTTTTGAAATTTAAAACTTTAATCTACCAACATTTGTAAAAATTGGACTTAGGGTATAACTCTAGGTGTGTGTTTCTTCTTCAAATTACATACACATAGAGAATAGCTAATAGTCTCTGAGCTATTAGCTGTGTAAATAAAAATACACATATTGACTTCTATTTGTTAATTTTCATTATAAAGATAATGCTTATAAGGAAAATGAATAGCTACAGGGCTCATGAAACCCTGGAAAATAATACCTATTTTCCTGTCAATAGTTTACAATTTGACACCAAGATTCATATTTAATGCTTGAAAATTTAATATCATTACATTGTTTTACTTTATTACTTAACAAGTTAAAAGATAATGGTAATTAATTTTTATTTTTATTTTTCTTTATTTTTTAACATAGTTATAAGTTTCTAATTATTTTTTTAAACAATAATATGGA